>CM061229.1:18143977-18215388 GCA_030844895.1 Ambrosia x helenae | reverse complement strand
AACGAAATCCTAGTATAATTTATTTGAATGGGAAATGAATATACGGTATGGTAAGTTGAAATGGGAACGTTAAGAATATACAATCGAACGACGAGATCTTAGTAATATTTGTTTAAAAGGGAAAACAAATGTGCGGCAAAGTGAGTCGGGTCGAGTGTTGAAATATATATTATATCGAACGATGCGACCTAAGTATAATTATTTAAATGGGAAAAATAATTATATGTTAAGTGACGTCGAGTCGATGATAATGAAATACAAGTTAAGGAAATATTAACAAAGTAATATATACCTTGTAACCACAAAGGTAATGTAACGCCAACAAAACCTAGGATACGCGCTAAATTAAACGGGATTTGGGAACAACTTGTGGTCGGGATTGGGTGTACAACTTGCCAAGGCACATCACTATAGGAATAGTGACTTATACGTCTAGGACGTTTGTAGGTGCGAGACCACCCACTTGCTACCCACCCTTTCGAGCCAGACGCAGTTTCAGGTGAGTTTCACGGCCCCATTTTAAACTATTTTTACGTTTTCCGGGGAAAGATATGTTAGGGAAATGTTTGACGGATTTATTACTTGAGGTGTGACCGCCACTCGGGGTTGAGTCCTCGCCTCTATAAATCATTATTCGGAGATTGAAACCGGAGGAATATTCGGATAGTACTATTGGTGCCTGACAAGGCCCACCCCTAATCGATAGCGTCGATTGGTGCATTAGGTTATGCCTGGGGTGCAAATATTCTGAACTTAAGTCGTGGGAAAACCGAGTAACGACTTGGAGCGGGGCATTTTATTTATATACGTCTTGGTTTGATTATAGTCTCAAGTAGATTTATAAGGAATTTGCAACTCCTATATATTGTCATAACATGGTATTCCCAAGTATACAAGTTTTAGAAACTGAAAACCTGTGAACTCACCAATATATTTATATTGACAAAACTTTTAAACATATCTTTCAGGTAACTAGATGAAGAAGGATCAGGGCAAGCTGGGTCGGAGAATCTCCCAATGCGGCGTTATACATTTTGCAGGGTTTCACCTTTATTTCCCAAAGCTTGGGATATATTTGAGAAACTTGATGTTGCTTAAAAAACAATTTACTTTTGTGTAATGTTTGGAAACAAGTAATGACGCCTTAATAAATGACCCATTTTCTTAAATTACTTATGTTTAGCAATAACCTTGACTTTATGCTTTGAACCGTCGCGCCACGTGTTTCCGCCGTTGTCGTGGTGTGACAGTTTTGAATCTTTGGTTTTCATTAAAATGCCATTCAAACTTGGTCTTCAACAAATGCTTTCATGGTCTTTATACACAACTACCACCATTTGAACTCATGTTGTGCTATTGTAGAACATGTTTGAGAGGGGGGTGGTATTTTTAGGCTAGGTTTTAGCATATCCGAAAGAGGTTATGTGGTGTAGCGATGGCGTGGAAAAGATAAACCGGAGGTTATTGTTGGTAACCGTAACAATAGAGCTGTGGCGTCCATGTGGATTTACGTACCCCATCTAAGACTTAAAAAATATGCCCTTAGGCAATATAAATGGGATTTGGGTTTAGAAATGCTACGGGGACTTTTAAGTTTTGAATGGATTATTATTGGACCCACTTTTCAGTGTTAAATGAGTTTTCTATTAAAACCCACACGTAAATATACATATAGGAATTTTATAAATAGAATTGTGTGCCCTTGAGAAAAATGTGCCTGAGCCGTGTGGACTCCCCGGCTTGACCCATAGCTGGCCTGCCATTGAAGTCCCATAGGTTGAACCTTAGTTAAAGTGATTCATTTTCAACACTAGATTTCATTGTTGTGTGGCTTTGTATCGATAAGTAAGGAGTTGCATTAGTTAAAAAAAAAAAAAAAATTGAGAGACTTTCTATGCTCTCTAAGTATACTCAAACACAATGTGTTTTTTTTTTTTTTTTTTTTTTTTTTTTTTTTTTTTTTTTTTTGTGAGGTTCAAGGGTTTGGTGTTTATCTCTAACAAAAAGGAGATGTGAAATATGTTTTAAGTGAAGAACTTTTTTTATACGTGTGTTTAATGATTCTAATTCTACTTGATTTTTACATATTTATTTAAGTCGTAATCCGCATAAGTTCCTTTCATGATGTTTTGTTTTCATTTCATATTATAATCTGTGAAAGGTATATTTACATCGTTTAGTCTTTGGATCGGGAATCTTTTCAATTCGATTCTTTATTAATTATTATTGATCATGTTGTGACAACAAGTAAAACGAGTTCCTTATTTTAATTATGAGCGAGCTTTTTGTTTATGTTGTTTAGTTCATTTGATAATAGATTAACGAGAAAAGCTAGAAACAAAAGAAGATGTTAACACAAAAGTTATATCATCAAATCACAACAGTTGTATCATCAAATCACAACGGTTAACTAGTACGGTATCTTGTAATACCATGTCCTGGCTACAGGCCAACGTACTATGTCTAAAAAAGTCATACTGCAAACATAAATCCATAAATGTTTAAAATTATCAGGTTTAACAACTTAATAAATATACGAAGTCTAATTAACCTGTTAAAATAGTTGTTATTTAACATCTCAAACACTCTTCTATATGTAGGGGTGTTCAAGTTTGGATATCTGGAGTTTCGAATATCTGAATTTTGGATATCTAAAAATTTCGAATAGTGAATTTTATGAAAGCTAATATCAAATCTTGAAAATTTATAATTAGGTGCTAAATAATAAAACTAAAATGTGAATAAACCTATAAGTTTATGCAGTCAATAATATATACATTTTTATAAAAAAATAAATAGATGTTTCTAAAATAAAGGGAAAAACGTGGATACATAGTGAGTTTTTTATTGTATATGTCATCCGTGTATGAACAATTTAAAATTAATAAATTAGAATAAAACAAAATTATTTGGTCTATAAATAAGAAAAAGAACGTTTGAATCCATACACACAAAAAAAAAAAAAAAAAACCTTCAAATGTCGATGCCTTTAGCTTCTCAGGCTTTCTCTCTTCCTTCTTTTATAGATAAATCAAGTGATAAAGTTGTAGACAAAGAAAATATGGCCCTCATTTTCGATAGATACAAAGACAAGCTTGCAACACTTCCAAAAGAGAGAGGTTGGACATGTGAAAACATATACATGTATCAAGGCTTTTGGTTTGAATCGATGCATACAGTCTCGATCGAATCTCTAATGGCCTTACAAGACACATTCAAAGCTCGTCCAACTGATATCTACTTGGTTACTTTGCCTAAAGCTGGCACAACATGGCTCAAGGCACTCGCGTTTGCCTTAGTACATAGAACGCGATACAAAAATAGCGGTCTTTTAACTCATCCTCTACTTGTCTATAACCCTCATACATGTGTACCCTTCATTGAAGTCGAAGTCTTTGAAAACACACCTACTTATGTAGATCCACATTTGTCACGTCTCTTTGCTACCCATATACCATACACTTCATTGCCTCAGTCCATTCATGATTGTGGTTGTCGTTTTGTTTATTTGTATAGAAACCCTAAAGATGTCTTGGTGTCTCTATTTTATTTTGCAAATAATTGAGAGACAAATCACTTGGTCAATTGACATTCGAAGAGGCGTTTGAGTTGTTTAGTAAAGGTATCATGCTAAGTGGATCTTATTGGGACCATGTGAAAGGGTACCATAAAGTCAGTTTAGAACATCCCGAAAAAGTTTTATTCTTAAAGTATGAAGACATGATAACAGACACGACAAGTAATGTGAAGCGACTTGCAAAATTTTTGGGTTGCCCCTTCACTGAGGAGGAAGAGGCGACAGGTGCGGTCCAAGAAATTATTAAACTATGTAGTTTTGGAAATCTAAGCAAGGTTAATAAGCATGGGACTTCATTAGATGATGTACCTAATCACGCATATTTTAGAGAGGGTAAAGTTGGAGATTGGATGAATCATCTTACTGATGATATGAGTCATATTTTAGATGAAATCACTGAACAAAAGTTTCATGGTTTGGAGATCTCTTTTAACTATGTTCGTAAGGTTAATCTTGGTGAAGAGTATAAGTTTCGTCCCGGAGAAGATTTGGTATTGAAAACATATAAGTGCTATAGATTAAAGTCCATTTTCGTTATGAGTGAACTTGTTCATTTTGTTCTTATGCTTTTTGTTACTTTTGGAACTATGTACTGCTCATGTTTGTACTAATAGTGATGTTCTTATAAAAGTCATCATGTAAAATGTGCCTCAAATGACTTTTGTCGCATAAGCCTTCACAAAATGTACTACCGATATTTTGGTTGTTAATTTCTATGGCTATATAAAATACTAGGCTATGTGCCCATTGTTAAAAATATAAAGTTGAAAAATATACAGGATTGCTCATCCTTATAAACCACTTTAGGTATTATCATCCCATCAATATGGGATAAGTTCCGTCCATTTTTCTTATCTTTGATTCTTACGACCATACAACTTCTAGCATAAATATCTCATTCATTTTAGTTATGTTTTGAATGTTGTTTAGATTGTTATGATGCTCACAATCTAGAACATCGACCCATAAATAGTTATATATATAACGCATATAATGTATGATTATTTAAGTCCAAAATAGTATAATACTATTTTTCCAACTATACTTTCACAAATTTCACCATTTTGAAGAGTGTGGGGAGTGGGGCGGGAGAAGTGGCATGGCCCCTTGGACAGGGGATTCTTCACCGGCGTGGGGTGGGTTGGGTGGCATGATCTGATTGGCTACTGCTTTTTTTTTAACTTATACACATAAACTTTTTAAAACCCAATCCCTTCCACTCCCCTACTTTTGAACACTTAATTTTGTAGATCATATATGTCACATGACAACTCATGCCCTTTTTCCAAGCCCCCACTTCACATAATCTAATAGATTAAAAGCTAGTAAAGTAAAAATCATATTTCAAACAAAGAAAGCTAGTGCATTGTTGGTATCAAAATTAAAGCATGCTATATTAACATGCATTATCAAAAATCCTTAACTTTTGATCGATTTTCAGCAAGAAGTGGCTTACGAATGTAATACTATTCATTTTCACGTAGATGTCACTCATACATTTTATAGTTTTGCTCCACACGTTGACATGTATTTTGGTACCCTGAAATTATTAGAATTTGATCGGATAGCTAAGTATTTTATAAAGAAGTTCAGGTTATTAAAATTCAATCCCCCTTAAAATAACAATTGAAGGTTAGAGAAAGCTTAAACCAAATATATATTAGGCCGTCCGTTGTGGACGAGCGAGCGAAAGGGCGCGATCCACCGACGTGACTATCAAGTAATCCGGTCACTTGACCAAGTTGTGGCTGGGGGTGAGCAACGGCGTGACCAAAGGTTACTTTTTCCCGTTAACCCATATGCAACCACCGTCGCTTGTGCTCGCGCCGGGATTGTTCGGTGGGACTGTTGTGGCTGAGAGTGAGCACGGGCACTGAAACCTCGTTCGGGTTGTGCTGCTCGCGAGTCCGGCCACAACAAACAGTCTTATTATTTTCACTGTTTATTTTAGAAATAGTTTTCTTGTATATATTTCAAATAAATCTGAATTTAAATACGCACTTTTCTCGTATTAATTAAGAGAATCGGATAATCATAAGATAAATACAAATCCTTATACGAAATATCCGAAAGTGTTTATAAATAAGATACAACCCCTAATTAAGTTTATTATATTCAACACACTGCTCTTGATAATCATTAGATAACTACGTACAAATCCTTTTAGATCACGGTACGTGATCTTCATAATTCACCGGTACTCCTTGTTTGATTTCTTGTGAGAAAAAAAGGATCAGCTAAACAATTAATGGAGAAATATAAAAAGATCATACAAGTTGGACGTGGGTCGTCTGGAGTTGTATGGAAAGCGATGAATAAGCACACAGGTGAAGTTGTCGCTGTCAAGAAACTCATCGATGACAATAACGAAGACTGCAACAACGTAAGAGAAGTCAAAGCACTCATCAAGATTGCAAATCATCCAAATATCATAAAGCTTAAAGAAATCATAAAACATAACAACACACTGTTCTTGATATTCGAATACATGGAATGCGATCTCTACAAACGTATGGTTCAACGAATAAAGCCGTTTTCAGAACCCGAGATTAGAAGCATGTGCTTCCAAATCCTTCAAGGTCTTGCATACTTACACAGGAAAGGTTACATGCACCGCGATCTCAAACCGGACAACATTCTTGTTTCCAAGAATATAGTTAAGATAGGTGATCTTGGTTCTGCCCGTGAGACGAATGGTCAACAACCATACACACATGATAATGTTACAACACTATGGTATCGCGCTCCAGAGGTTTTTCTACGTTCGCCTGTTTATGACTCTTATGTTGATATGTGGGCTCTTGGTGCAATTATGGCAGAGTTATACACTAACCAACCGTTTTTTGATGGTGGTTCTGAAGCAGAAGTAATGCTTAGAATCTGTAGTGTGTTAGGCACTCCTACAGAAAGTACATGGTCCTCGGGACTGGATCTTGCAAAAAATGTGTTGTATCGGTTTCCAGATTTTCCAGGTGTGCGCTTTTCTGAATTGTTGCCTACTGCAAGCTTGGACGCGGTTAATTTGATTGCTTCACTTCTTTCATGGTGTCCGTGTGATAGGCTGACAGCCATGGAAGCGCTTCAACATCCTTTCTTCCATGGCTGTCACCGCGTGCCACCAACCATCTGTCTTGCAGACCGGTTGTAACATTCTTAATTCGGTCTGCTAGTGTTCAAAGTAGATAAGCAAAGGGAGTTGTTGATGGCAAATGAATAGATGTGTTATAGATTGATAGAATCAAATTAAGGTAGTATAATTTTCATAGCAGAGACCAATTGACATAATGTTAAGTGTTAATACTTGTACTGCATTTGTTTTTTGGTATATTGTGGGTCACAAATTGAGGTAAGACATTCTTTTGATGTGTGTTATATTCACAAATGAATGTAAAATATATGCTTGCATGATAAACAAGTTATATAATATAAATCGTTTTGTGTTGGATTCGTCTTCTTTTGAGCTATAGGGTACTGTCATTGGTCAACTACTCAACTGTGTTTAACTTTGATGAGAGTTTTGAGTTCGATTGTTAGCATAATATTTGATTTATATCATAAGTATATATTATATATCCTAAGTCTAGAATATAAATAAGTGAACCATTGTGTCACAAGTTAGTTATAGGAAGTTATTATAGTTATGAACGGTTGTGTCGGTTCACTCACACCGATTCACATAGTATATATAGGCATGTATATCATCATTTGTAAATTGTATGAAACTTTCTTTGTTTATAAAACACTTAGTTTCTCTCAATTATAATCCCTCATCGATCCTGCGATCTAACATTTGGCATCAGAGCATTAGGTTCTTTCATTTGTTCCATCGATTACAAAAGACTCGAAGAAGGCGACGATCATATATCATCCTCTGTTTCACTGCAGAAAACAGAGACTGATACAGATTCAGTTTTTAAACGCGGGAACACAGAATCAAGGCCAAAAAGGATTAAGAAAGATCAATACACAAGTTATATAACCGTTTAAAGAAGAAGAAACAGAACCGGAAAAGAAGATTCCGGCGAGTCCAAGGAATTCGGCGAGTCACCGGATTTTATACAGAATCGTTTGAACACGATCAAAAACGGTTATATCTATCCCTGCCCCTCGTTTATTATCTAAATCGAATACCAAACCTTAATCCAATCGAAAAACAATAAGTCTTAGTGTTACTCTGTTTTGGTTCGAACAGAACACTATTCCCGCCAAATTTTTTTTCTATCAAAAGCAAATTTATCTTACTTCAAGTGTTGATTCTGAACGCTTAGTACATACAAAACAGAACGTCTTTGTAAAAGAAAATATCAAAAGCATCAAGGATTAAGGATTTTTCTTTTGGATTGAAGAAGAACCGAAACTGTTTTAAAATTTTTTCGTATTCGATCACTGGATATTGAAAAGAATCCAAGTCTGAATTCGTGGAACACAATTGTAATTGTTCCATAAGATATTACAAGACCACAAGAAGTGTGGTTTGTATTTGGGCAGAAGTAGTTTACGTGGGATAAGTAGAAGAAGAAATTGACTTTTTGGAAAGTCAAACAAAAAAAAAAATTATATTGAGGGTGTATTGTAAAAGAAATTGTAATCAGTGTTTTTTTTTAAGTTTTGTTCACTGATTAAGAGGAGGGGAGAGTATATGATTTAGAAAATATTAAAAAAAAAAACAAAAAAGGGAGGAACGGTTCTGATTTGCCCTGCAACCGAAGGACCAGTTCCTAGAACAGTTGGTTTGATTTGCTTGACAACCGGAAAAACCCCGTTATTGGTTTTTATTTGTCCTGCAACCGAAAGCCCCGTTACTGTTCTCGGCACGCAACAATTGGTTTGATTTGTTAGACGACCGAAAGACCCAGTTAGTAGGTTTTGATTCGTCTTACAACCGAAGACCCCGTTATTGTTGTGTTAGAAAGGAATAGTTGGTTTTGATTCGTTTTAAACGACCGAAAGACCCCGTTACTATTCTCGGAAGTAAGGTTTTGATTCGCTACGCGACCGAAAAACCAGAAGAAGATAATTTGATCCGAAGTCATTCAGGCTGATATCAAATTAATCCAAAGCAAGGTTGATATTGATTTGATCCGAGGCTAGAAAAGTTGATATCAAATCAATCCGAAACCAAAGAAGTTAAAGTTACGTCAGTGTATTTACCAATATTGGAAAGAAGAAAAAGAAGACACGAATAATGACTAAGGAAGTCATAAGAGAAGAAGGAACGTCAATGACCTTCCAATGCCCAACTCTAAGTCCGACGAATTATACTATTTTGGGCAGTAAAAGTTAGAGCAATCTTCAACGTACATGGAATTTGGGAAGCAATAGAACCAACAGGTGAAGTCGATGCAAAGAAAAATGCTAAAGCTATTGCTTATCTTTATCAAGCCATGCCAGAAGAACTAGTATTTCAAATCGCTCATCATACAAACGCTAAAGATATTTGGGAGGATTTGAAAGCAAGATATGTGGGAGCAGACAGAGTCAAAGAAGCAAGAATGCAAACACTCGAATCAGACTTCGAAGCTCTAAAGATGAAAGACTCAGAATCACTAGATGATTTTACCGGCAAAATTAGTAAACTTGTCTCACAAGCCAACAACCTTGGATCTACAATTGATAACAAAAGATTAGTAAGGAAACTACTCAGCTCCGTACCAGAAAAGTACATCCAAATTGTTGCTGCAATCGAACAATTTGCCGATCTTAATACTATGCCATTTCAAGAAGCTATCGGAAGATTAAAGGTATACGAAGAACGCATCAAGAAACCAGAAGAAGGTGAATCATACAGTAAACTCTTATTCACCAAAGAAGATGCTAAAGGAAAATTCAAGGAAGATAAGTGTGAACATTGTGGTCATGCAAATTAAAGTCAAGGACGTGATAGAGCAAAAAATTGGAAGACTTGGAGAAACAAAGACAACAGGAGGTACCAACAAAACAAGAGCTATATAAGATGCTACAATTGCAATGATTTTGGACACCTCAAACACGAATGTCCAAAACTTAAAGAAAAAGAGGAAGCTCATCTAATTCAATGTGAAGAAGTTGGACCAGTAATGCTATAAGCAAGACGCAATGAAGGTGATCAAGACCCTACTGCAAAGTATTGAAGATAAATCAAAATTAAGGGGGAGAATGTTAGCATAATATTTGATTTATATCATAAGTATATATTATATATCCTAAGTCTAGAATATAAATAAGTGAACCATTGTGTCACAAGTTAGTTATAGGAAGTTATTATAGTTATGAACGGTTGTGTCGGTTCACTCACACCGATTCACATAGTATATATAGGCATGTATATCATCATTTGTAAATTGTATGAAACTTTCTTTGTTTATAAAACACTTAGTTTCTCTCAATTATAATCCCTCATCGATCCTGCGATCTAACATCGATTTGTATGGAAGTATGAAATATCTCTACAGTCTAAAGTCACAATTCGAGTCCCTTAAAAGCTAGTGACACATGATTTGTGTGTCACAAAACACAAAAGATAAGATTACCTCATTCCATGCAACATGTTAACTCAGGGATCTTATGTTATAGAAATATACTTAGTAAGTTTGCTATGGAGAATGGTAAAATTGTATCAACTTCTTTGGCATCACATTTCAAACTTTTTTGATAAATATTCACCACAATCAGACAAAGAATAAGTTGAGTATATGAAGAAGGTATCTTATGCTGGTGAGTTGAGTGTCTAATGTACGTTATTGGATATCATTGGAGATCGTCGTATACATCCATTGCAAGACAATGGCGTCTAGACGATCCCAATCATCCATCGTGTTAGAGGAGGCTTCGGCTAGGTTGAGGTCAGCAGGAGGGGCACGGGGTCGAAGATGGTCATCTACCAGGAATGCTTTGCAGTGCAGTTTAAACAGGGTGGCCCATGTGGCGTATTGGGATGATTCGATCTCAAGAATAATCGGAACATAATTCTTGATGTTCGAAATAGTGGCTGCAGGGTGCACCTTCGAGTCAACTGTGATCGAAGGGATTATAGTGGAGGAGGGATTTGGATCAGACATGGTGAGAGATGGGCGAGCGGAAGAAGATGGTGGTCAGAGGTGTACGGCTGACAGTAGGTCAGTTCGGAGCCGAGGGTTAGCGGCAGAAAAGAAGAGGATCGATGGGAGGTAGAAGAGAATTAGGGTTAATGGTCTCTTGATACCATATTGGATTAGAACCCTTGCCTTTCATTCTATTATTCACAAATATTTATAGTACAAGGTAATCCCTATAATATGGGAAGAGATAAACATACAAATTAATATATAAACAATCTATCCTATAATTATGCTATGCTATTATACGTGATGGTGTGTATCAGGCTAAGACTATAAGCGGTGTGTGTGTGTGTGTGGTGAAGCGTCATGTGGCACTTGTGGGACCCATGTGGGGTGGGGGATTGTGGGGAGTGGAGGGGGGGAGTGACATGTGGCATTTTTTTAAGTAATTAAAATAACTTTTATAATTAAAAACTAAAAGTTATTTTAATTCTCAAACCATGTCTGGGGTTGAATATAGGGCAATTCTCAAATACCGTTTGATGATCCCCATGTACCATGAAGATGAAGTCTGCCCAATCTACCGTAAGGCATGCTTGGACAAATACGGGGAACACGCGGTTCACTGTAAGGAGTTGCCTGGTTTCAAATATAGGCATGACTGGGTCCGGGACGTTCTTTGGGATATTTTAAGAAGGGCTGGGATCTCAGCCAAAAAGGAGGCGCCTATGAATTTCCTCTCGGACCCCGCAGAAGGGAGATCCACCCTACGTCCAGCAGACCTGCTTGTCTTTGGGTGAGCCGGGGGGAAACACACTTGTGTCGACCTAACAGGTGTATCTCCCCTAGTTGGTTTGAGGGATAATGGTTTTGTAGTAGGGCAAGCGGTGCGGAAAGCAGATGTAAAGAAAGTTGAGAAACATGCTAAAGCTTGTGAGGAGAACCAACACGTTTTCGTACCCCTGGCATTTGATACCTTTGGCTCCCTGGCACCGGAAGCCATCCGTTTCCTGACCAGAGTCCAACGGGTTTATTTATAGCAATGTCTCGGCGCCACGAGGGCATGGGTTCGTTTTTAGCAGTTTTGGGTATGCCATTCTGAAGGGGTTGGCGGCGCAGCTTGTTGCCCGCCTGCTTGCTATCTTAATGTAATTTTTCACGGTTATGTGTTTAATAAATCATTATAAAGGCGTAAAAAAAATAAAAACTAATTGTAAAAACCTAGAAAATTAACAAACATAAAAAAATAAAAAAAAACGAAAAAAAATAAAAACCTAGAATAACAAATCACTTAATATTATATTTTTCCACGCTTCATTTGTAGCGTCATCTCTAACTCTGGCCCGTGAAGATGATCAGTGTTCATGGCGAGAAATTTCATATCTTCGCGCTTTTCGCGCTGTTCTTTCATAGTCAATTTTTTTTCAAATGCTTCGCGAATGTTTTTTTTTCTCCTCGAGCATTTTTTCTTGAATCGTATTGAAATGAATGATGGTGGCATTTAAATCTTACAAGTCAGCGCTGTAGGCGCCGGTTGATCCAGAAACCGAACCCAAAGCAGGAGATTTTTGCAACCTCTTTTTTGACTTATCTCGACCGGGTGGGCGACTCAATTCCTCGTCGAAGTCGTCATCATCCTAATCAATGGCTTCCACGTTTTCAGGATCTATTGAATGGTTTCTTGACGAATTTGTTTTCGTCCTTTTTGAGGAGTTGGTTGCAGTGGGGACGTACGCCCATTTTGAATGGTGCTTCGCGACTTCCCAACAATGAAGAAACTTGAATTCGGCCCCGGTTTCGTTTCGATATGCTAATAGCGCATTGGTGAGGTAGTCGCCATCTGTTTCACCGCTTTTTGGATTGTTTCTTGCGTAATAATAATGCGGCTGAAACACATTCATTGCCTTGTTTATCTCGGTCCACTTGGACGAGATACTATCGTTTGCTCGATAGAACTCTCGTTCCATCAACATATGGAAGACATTGTTTATGTCGATCCAAAAGTCGTTTTTGTGGCGACTAGTTCCTAAAAAAAGTATTAGAAATATTAGAAAAAAAATACTGATGTGTGCAAAACGTATATATATTTAATGACACAACTTGTACTTTTAAAAGTGGTTTTTACTCTAAATTAAACTACACACAAAAGGCAAGTGTACCTATCGTATAGTAATATAACTTTTAATTGGTAAGAACCGGATATCAAATCCGTGGACGCGGTTTCTCAATACTAAACTTTTGTCACTGTAGAGTCTGCTTCGAGAGTTGGTTTTAATGTCGTAATTTATAAAATGTAAAGTAAATAAAAATGGTTTTCAACAACAGTTTTAATCAAGAGTTATCTAAACCGAGAATCCACTAATGATATGTGACAGTTATGAGATGAGTAATGATGGTAATGCAAAATTCTAAGATATATTAAGTTCTAGTCATAGATCCTTAATTAAATGACTCTTTGGAGAATTAAAACTTTAAACACATTTTAATCACCGAAAATCATTCTTTGACGCTCATTTTGTGTAAATCATGTTAATCTTTAAATGCGAGAAAGTCGTTTGTCAAAATCTCTAACTTGACAACTTTAGGGAAAACTAAAACGATAATCACACTTTAATCACCCTAAGTTGCTTTTATGTAGAAAAATAGATAATTATCTTCAAGTGGTAAATCTTTGGTAAAAACTTGTAAGATTCATAATTTTGGCCTTAATTACTAACTCATAATTTTATTATCCTTAGAATCTATCACAACATTTTTTATAACCTTTTCAAGTCCAAAATGCAAGAAATCTTAAATGGTCAAATCTTTTGTAACAAATTAATTAACACTTCCCATTCCTAGTTTCATGTTAAGAACCTAGATTCATTAATCAATATTTACTTAAGTGTTTTCCAACCTTCGTAAGTAAATTTTAACTAAATTAACAAGAACTCAGATTTTAACCAAACAAGAATTTCTAAGAACATAATCAAATATCTATCATGAAGATTAACATAACTAATTACCACCAATCCAAATCACAATCGTATCACATAATCAAAAGCTTCATCGGGTTCAGATAACTAAAATGTTTAGCCCATAAGGCTTACAAAAACACAAACAATCATGATTATATAGCTAAAATGATTCATACAGAAAGATTTCAAACCACAAACAGTGAATGTTTGGTGCCGGGTGCTTGATCAAATGGTGAATATGGAAGATTTCCAAGCTTTCCAAGCCTTCTCCTTGCTCCTCGGACCTCAAAAATGCCTCTTGAAGATCAAAAGAATGCTAGAATGATGAATTGGAAGTGGTTTTCCAGCTTCACAGTCGCTGGACGTTCTTCTTCATGGCTTGCGAGTTGTATTATTCAAAAATCTGAAGTGCTCGAACAGGCTGGAAAGTGAAACAGCTAAGAATCGCATAACACGGCCCCGCGGACCGCGGAGGGTATAGGTAATCCTTCTGCGCTCCGCGGGGATTAAAATATTAAATTGAATTCCGTAGACGCGCCGTGGACCGCGGAGACTTAAGCAATCCTCCCGCGGTCCGCGGGGGAGGTTTGTGCAAGAAAATCAATTTTTCATCATCGTTTTCAACCGTTTCTCGCTCCGATTTCCGTTCCGGCTCGTATACTCTCGCTTAAGGCTCGTAAAATGATCTTTTTAGCATTTTAAGCGTTTCTTCCATGATCCATGAATAGTTAGCTAATCCCGGGAAAATCTACACACAAATAGACACAAAAAATACCAAAATTAACTATAAATATGTGGTCCTTTCGGACTCACATCAAATACCATGTTTAAAAAAAGTATTAGAAATATTAGAAAAAAATATCATGTTTAAAAATTATTAGAAATACCTTGCTCTTTTTCCGACTCGTTTATCCACACTTTCGTTAACGCAAGCTCTTCAGCGGGTGTCCACTTAATCGGTTGGCGGTTAGCGACGGTTAATGCTTTCTCCGCCGGCGTCTTCTACCTGTGACTTCTTTTTGCAGCGGGGTTTTTTACCCGAAGATGATCCCTCAACATTTTGGTGTTGTGTTTCGGGTACGGTTTCTTGTTGTGTTAAAGGAAGTGACAGTTGTCAAGGAACGAGAGAATCATTGAATGGGAAATTAGGATAAATTTGCCCACTAATGTAACCCGCATAACCCGCGTAGTCGGGACAGGGTGAAGGAATGGGTGGACGGTTTGGGGTCGGATGAACCGATGGTGTATTCGGGTTTGGGACGTACACGTATGGGTTGATCGGGTCAAAGCCTCGGTTGTATGGGTTCATTTTTTGTTGAAAAATGATGAGTAGTATGAAAACATATGAAGAATTGTAAAAAAATTGTTGAAGAAGTGTATAAAAATGATGAAGAAATAAGATAAAGTGGGTGTTTTGTAGTGAGAAGGGGGTAATTTATAATTTTTTTTGACCGTTTGAATTGTAACGGTTATAATATATTTTTTTTCAACGGTCAAAACAAAGCCCAACAAATCAAGACCCTCCACGTGACACCCAAGCCCCCCTCCCCCGCCCCCCACGCCTGGTTAATCTTCCTCGCCCCCCCTTCCCGCCCCTCTCCACGCCGGCCGACGACGGTGTTCCCGCCCCACTCCGAATGGTCTAAATATAAGGTATGTTGTAAGCCTTGCAAGTAGGTACATCTTTGACTCTAACCCAAATATTACATTAAGGTGCAATAAAATAAAATGGATACTTAGGTATTTTAATGGCAGTAAAGACGTGGGTCTTATCTATTGAACTTCATTTTCGTTTATTTTAGTTTTAAATAAATTAAGATTTAGGATTTTGTTCGGTTTGATTTGAGACTCTCAATTGTCTTTTGAATTTTATTTTTCTTTTTAAATGGATTGTGTTTGGTTTTGATATCTGTAATAGTTACATTTCAACTTGTCAGGTATCCAAATTAAGTTTTTCATTGATTGTATTGAAAAGTACATTGCTTTCTCCATAATTTCACATCGAGCATTCACATCCCCTCCACCAAATCACATCCATCAAATTACACTAAAAATCACTATTTCACCCCTAAATCTCTTCTCTCCTAATTAAAATAATAATACTTTTATCGTTATATTTTCTCTCTTCTCACTCACAACTACTTACAAAAATATTAAAATATATATATGGGTGAACAGTAGCTTTTCATATATAGGGTGGAAGAGTGCTTCCACCAAATATTTTCTCTCTCCTCCACTTACAACCACTAATACTCACCCCATATAATTTGGTGAACACACTCACATGTATTTGATGGATGGGATGTGAGTGCTCATATTCAAGTTTTTGTTTATGGAATTTTGTATGAAACAAAAAGAATAAAATAATAATAATAATAATAATAATAATAATAATAATAATAATAATAATAATAATAATAATAATAATATCTAAACATGTCTGAGGGCAAAATAGTAAAGTTGACATAAACCATGACTGCATGTGTGTAGTCTCCACCATCAATCCTATCTGCAAACTCATTGAATCTTCAACACTCTCCATCCAACCAAAAACATTCATCCAATTTCCATGGATAAACCCTAATAATAATATTAATCATCATCTTATTAATTATTAATGAAATCAATGGCCTCCATATCCACATGCTTCACAATAACACCCAAATCCCACTCAAAAACCTTCAAATACTCTCTTAGGTCACACAGTCACATTTCCCATAACAATTTATTAAAATTAGGTACTACAACAAATGTTAGCAGCAGAAATAGAACCTTTGTGTTGGAAATTAGGGCTAAATTTGATGCTTCGTCAGTGGAGTCGACGGCTAGGGTTAGACCAGGGAGAATAATTGAAACCGATAAGTTACCTGCAGAGATGAGGAAGAGGACGATGGAGGCTGTGGATAAGTGTGGACGGAGAGTTACGGTTGGTGACGTGGCAAGTAAAGCTGGGATTAAGTTGACTGAAGCTCAAAGAGCATTGCAGGCACTTGCTGCTGATACTAATGGCTTTTTAGAGGTAGCTCTGTTTGTTTTCTGATCACTTTAGGGTTGTAAATTTGCCTATTTTTTGTTATTGATACTTAAAAGTTATGTTGTCAATGGTGCGAGGCACGTAGGTCTTGCGTGGAGCCTAGGCGCAAGGCGCTTAAAAAGCACGGGCTTTATATACATGCCATTTTTAGGGGTTTTAGACATGTTTTAGGTTGTTTAGAGCTAGTTTAGGAGGGTGTTTGGGATTGCGTTTTTGAAACTGATTTTTAGATTATTGCGTTTTGAAAACGCAGATAATCAGTTTTTAGTGTTTGGGATTGCGTTTTGAAAACGCAGATAATCAGTTTTTTAAGCTACCAAAACGTAATAATCTATAAGCAGCTCCACCCCTGCTTTTTCCAAAACGCATAATTTGTTTTGAATAATCAATCCCAAAACCCCCTAGGTTGATTAGAGGGTTATTTATGGCGGTGTAGTTGTTGACTTGTTTCAGACCTCTTTAGACAATATTTGAGAATGCTGCTATTTAGACGAGGGCACCTAGGCGCGTGCCTTGTGTGCTTTTGATAACATAGACTGAAATGATGTTGTTAAAAGTTATTCTTTTAACATGCTAAACGTTTTTTTTTTATATTGAGATTGTTACTGTAAAATACATACATGGTTCCATCATCTAGATTGCTCATTGACGTTTTTAGTATGGTGAGTGCAATCATTTTTCATGATTTTTTTCTGCAGGTTTCAGACGAAGGTGATGTTCTGTATGTGTTTCCGCAAGATTATCGTTCGAAGCTTGCAGGCAAATCACTTAGGATAAAAGCGGAACCTTATCTTGAGAAAGCAAAGGTATATAATATTGTAATCCCAAATCGTAAGTAACTGAGTATTTTGTATTGCTATAGTTAAAGAGATTAATGTGATTCTCTGAACTTACAATGTCAATCAACATGTGATTTTACAGTCTGGTGCTGAATACTTGATCAGGGTTACTTTTGGAACAGCATTAATTGCTTCCATTGTTATTGTTTATACAACAATAATTGCTATTCTCTCAAGTAGTAGGTAATTTGTTCTCTCTTTTTAACTGTATGCACTTGATCAGTGTGCTCTTGCCATTTATTAGAGTTAGATCAAATATATTATCATTAGTGGTTTCTAACTATGGCTGTTAAAATATTACTGACAATGACAGTGAAGAAGATAATCGAGGAAGACGCAGAGGAAGATCTTTTGATTCAGGATTCTCTTTTTATCTTAGCCCGTCGGATTTGTTTTGGTAATGTTTCTTACTTTTCACGTTCTTATGTAACTTTTGGTTTCTCAGTTATTTAAAATGGCATGCGTCCAGGTCTTAATATGATCTTAATAGAAGTTGGCCCGATGCCTTATTCAAGTTTATATAAAATTCCTAGTTTTACACTTCGTACAAATTCAAGTACCTGGCCATTGTTCAGAATATCTTACCGATCTGTAAGATACAGATTGTATTATATCTAGTCTGCTGTCATCCTTATGTTGGTTACAAATGGCTTGTTATATAGGAATAATACTACTGCTGTAATAATTATCATTTTATTTGTACTACAAAAAATAAGCATCTTATTCAAGGCTGTATTGTTGAACTTCTCGTTTAGGTATTGGGATCCATATTACTATAGAAGGCGCCGAGTTCGAAATGAAGATAACAAAATGAATTTCATTGAATCTGTAAGCAAAATCTAATACTTTTGCATTTCATTATTGTTAATTATTTGCTGATGTGGGCAATGAACTAGTGCAATTTATCAATCTTTTATAGGTTTTTTCATTTGTGTTTGGTGATGGAGACCCAAATGAAGGTATTGAAGAAGAAAGGTGGAAGTTGGTAATAACTGCATTATTTTAGTGGTCCGTTACTTTCAATGTTTATCTTGTTATATGTGTATGTCTTGGTTGTGTTTGCATCTGTATTATGATTTCAAATTCCTGTTTTTAAACCAATAATCGTATAAATGTATAATGTATTATCTTACTATTGCAGATTGGTCAGTACATTGCATCAAATGGTGGTGTTGTTACAGCAGAGGAACTTGCTCCATATCTTGATGTAGAATCTGCCGAAAATACGGTACGACATCGATTACGATATAGGAATAATATAAAAAAGCAACTTAATCATATTGTAGGATGAACATGTTATAAAAAGTTAAAAATCTTACAGCATATTATAATATTCTATATAAAGCAGTACTATTTTCTTTTGCTACAGGATGATGACACATACATATTACCTGTTCTTCTTCGTTTCGATGGACAACCAGAAGTTGATGAAGAGGTATGTTACTACTTACTAGATGGATGATTATTTTACAATGTGCATATGGAAGCTGTTATAGACAGAATTTCTTGTACACTTGGGTAAAATAAATAGGGGTTATTTTGATCCTTATATATAGATGGGTCGATTTGGGTTTTTCTAACAGGCCAAATGGTTGAGCAGGTCAAACAGGTTGGAAGTTATCCGAAGTTTATTCAAATGCAAAAAGCTGCCTAAATCTTTTATAAAAAAAGGATTATTATTGTGATCACATAGTTTTGTAAGCATATTTCACATATAGATTTTGATTATGTAAATTAGAACAAAAAGGAAATAGAAGTGTTTGCAAAATTGGTCAGACCAACCTGACATGACCCTTCCTAAAAGATTTCCTTATTGTTTTTGCCTATTGATTTACATCAGTAAGATTTTAGATATTTTTGTTTACTTTTTAATCTGAATCTTGATTCTCTATTCAGGGGAACATCTTGTATCGTTTTCCATCGCTTCAACGTACAGCTGCTTCACAAAGAAGTGGTAGGAAGGAATATGTGGGGAGAAAATTTAGTGAATGGGTGGGAGGAATTGATAAATTCTTCAAGGAAAAAAAATGGGATTTCAGGTTTTATAACATTCTTATTTCCTTTCATGTTTTGTACATGTGGCAAGATGACCGGTTTCCGGTTTGGGTAATACGTCAAAACGGATTCTTTATTGTTATGGGTTCCTACTGCTCAAAATCTATAATTTTTTATTAGTAACTAGTGTGTCAAATGTTTCCTGTAGTTATTGTGCCAAAATGTTTATGTTTTTATTTATAATTAGCTTGTCAAATTTTATCAATAATAATTTTTATTTTCTTAATAAATTGATATAGGAGGGTTTATAAATTAAAATACACTTTGTGCAACTTTAGAGCCATTTGACCTGGTAAATTTTGTTTTTTTGAATAATTTAATATAGGTCTTATGCATTATTAGTTAACGAGTCAAATTTTTTTAATAAGTTAGTTTAGGATATCTTATTGCATTAAAATAAACTTGGGCGACTTATAACCTATTTCTTCTTAAGCAATTTTTTTTTATTTTACCCGTTAGACCCATGAAAGAAAAATAACTCAGAATCTGATCATTCACAAGTAAATGGGTCAAAATTGCTGCCTCCATTACTTGTGTATCTCCTTTGCATCCAGCATTTTGACATGTATTGATGTTCACCATGCAGTAAAATTACCAATGCAGAGAAGGCAATGGTTGGTGGGTTGGGCGCGCTTAATCTCTTTGGGGTGATTGTTCTCGGTACCATGTTGAAGTACGTTTGTAATAAAACCATTATTTAGATCCAATCAATCCAAAATTTTTCTACTTCACTTTTCTAAATCTGTTTGTATGATTGTATTTGAAGGAATATGACGGTCTCACCAACTGGATTCATTTCATTTGTATCTGAGATATTTCCTCTTCTACAGGTATGTACCGTATGAACGGGTTAATGCAGGTCATATTTTATTGTCATCGGCCCAATAAATGGGTATAACTAAAATGTAGCTGAAATGCAAACAGGCTAAGTTGTAAATTCAGCCCGTAGAATAATGAAGTATTTACAACCTCCTATATATTCTTCAACTTATATTTAAATTAACATAACGATTTTCACAGATCTATGCTGCCTCCTTTTTTGCTATACCTTTGGTCCGATGGTTTATTACTCAAAGAACAAATGCTGCAATAGAAAAACGGAACCGAGCTAGAGAGCAACGGGCACGAGCTCTTGAACTGCCAGATGTCACCCTCAGACGGAAGGTACGTATGAAGCATTTACTCATTATGTTGGCCTTTTTTTTACTGAAAACTCCATAGTCAGTTCATGTTTATTAGACAACTGATGGTTGTCTTATTGGATGCTTTTCATTTGCGTATTTATTTATCATCATGAAGAGAGGTGTCCATTTCGACCCATTTACTCATGAATGAGTCGATTTTGTCTTTTATCTCTAACGTGTCAAATTGGTAGTCACAAAATTAGCTAAAAGGGGGACATTTCAAACGGGTTGAAACTTGAAAGGCCCCCGAAGTTTGTTTTTAATGGACGCAGTTCATTTTCCATGACAAATGATATCTCATTGGATGCTTTTTATTGAAATTTATTTCATCACGTTCACATAGGTGACAGTTTTGACCCATTTACTTATAAATGTAACGATTTTGTCTTCTATCTCTCAACAGTCACTAGCAAAGTCTGTGTTTAACGTATACATATATTTAAAGTTATAAATTATTAATTGTTAACAGTATGGTTTTTGTAACGAATACAGATTCTTAGTGCTCGGGACATGTCTCAAAGGACCGTGATTGGCCAGGATCGGATTGTATACACCACCGAAAGAGACATATTTGAGCAAGACTATGACACGCAGGACTGGGATAGGAGATTCAGAGAAATTGAGAAGTCTGAATAGATGGTGTCATGGTGTATTGTTGCTGTAACAATGATCAATTTAATCGCCGAAATTTATACTAAACGATATAATATCAAACTATCAAAGGGAAAAAGAGCACATAAATTTATTCTAGTAGGTCAACTAGTGAGTTACTTTCGGCTCAAAAGCTTGTATTCGTTAAATCAACCTGAGTTGAATCACCATAATTACAAAGATAATTATAACAAGTTAGTTGTCCTAGCAATGTGATACCTGATTTTGGGACCATTTATCAAGCTAAGAAATAATATTAACCCTCTTGAGACCATTTATAAAGCTACGACATAATCTTAAGGTTAAAAGTACATCATTGTGAGCCGTTTAATGATTTAAATTTTCACATGTCGACTTTATCTTATTGTTAATACATAATATCTTTTAAATATGGCTGAACCAAAAAATAAAAAATATAACAAATACACAGAGTTGAAATATAAGTAAGCATCACCAACTAATTTATGGTCAATGAGGAAAACATATAGAAAGTTGACTAGTCTAAGACCTAGTCCTCAACAATCTATATATAACGATGCTATATTAAAAATGCTGTAGTTCGTGGATTAAATGGTTATTAGGTTTATTAGTTAATTGTTTGTAATGGTTATTGTGTTAACATGTTTAATAGTAACACATAAAAATATACCTAACATTACACGTGGTCACAACTTCCCAACAAAATTGATAGGGAATAAAAAACGACGTTTCGTCAAGACTTGGTTTGATGATTATGGTGAATGGTTAGAGTATAGTGTAAAAGCTGATAGAGCATATTGTTTGTGTTGTTACCTATTTGCAGATTATGTTGGGAACCAAGGTGGGCGTGATGTATTTGCACAACAAGGGTGTCATGGTTGGAATAAGGCGACGGATACATTTGAAACGCATGTTGGTGATGTCAATAGTGCTCACAATAAAGCACTTAAAAAATGTGAGGATCTAATAAATCAAAATCAGTCTATTGCCACTAATTTTCATAAGCAAGATGATATTACGAAGAAAGCGAATCGAATTAGATTGAATGCTACAATTGACGATTGTAGACTTCTTTTGAAAAATGCATTATCTTTTCGAGGTCATGATGAGAGCAAAAAGTCGCATTGTAAAGGAAATTTCTTGGAGGTAATGGACTTAATTATGCTCCATAATGAGGAACTTCGAAAGTTACCAAAAGCGGCAGGTAATAATCAATATTTATCTCCAAGTATTCAAAAAGATATTGCTAATTGTTTTGAAGAAGAAGTTGTGAGCTCCATTTTAAAAGAAATCGGTGATGATGTTTTTGCTTTATTAGTTGATGAGTCTAGTGATGTGTCCAAAAAGGAACAAATGGCAATTGTTTTGCGATATGTTGATGCACACGGACTTGTTAAAGAGAGATTTGTTGGTCTTGTTCATGTTATGGAGACATCATCTTTAGCCCTTAAGTCTGCGATTGACACCTTTTTTGCCAAACATGGATTGAGTTTAAAAAAGCTAAGAGGTCAAGGATATGACGGAGCAAACAATATGCGTGGTGAGTTCAATGGTTTAAAAGCAAAGATCTTAGAAGAAAATAAATCGGCATATTATGTACATTGTTTTGCTCACCAACTTCAGTTAGTGGTAGTGACGGTTGCAAGAAAGCATTTAGGCGTTGTGAACTTCTTCGACAACTTAAGCATTTTGATGAATATTGTATGCTCTTCTTGTAAACGAACAGACATTCTTCGCTATAATGAGAAAGAGAGAGTGGAAAAAGAAATTGGTAGCGGTATACTAGAAACTGGAAGTGGGTTAAATCAAGAGCTTTCTTTTATCCGACCTGAGACACAAGATGGAATTCTCATTACAAAACACTTATACGTTTGGTAGAAATGTTTCCCTCTATCATGAGAGTACTTGAATATGTTAAAGTCGAATGCAATAACCCTTCTACCCAAAATCAAGCATTCAAAATGATAGGTTTTTTAAGCTCATTTGAATTTGCTTTTTATTTGCATTTGATGTTACATATTTTAGGCCTGACGGATATATTATCACGAGCTCTTCAAAGAAAAGATCAAGACATATTGGAAGCTGTTTTATTGGTGGAAACGACTAAAGGAAAATTGCAAGAGTTTAGAGAAAGTGGATTTTATCCACTTTTAGAGAAAATTCATTCATTTTGTGAAAAACATGATATTGAAATCTTAGACATGACAGGAAACTATATCAGTGGTGGAGGTCATAGAGCCAAAAGACAAAGGTACGAGATGACTAATCAACATTATTATAAGTTTGATTGTTTTAACACTGTTGTGGATATGGAAATTCAAGAGTTTGGTGATCGCTTTACCGAGATTAACACAGAATTACTTCAAAACGTGACGGCTTTCAACCCGTTTGACTCATTTTCCAAGTTTGATGCATCAATGTTAATGAGAATGTGTGAGTTTTATCCATATGATTTTGATAATGGGGAGAAAGTTGTTCTTGCACATCAACTTAATTTGTACATTGATAGTGTGCGAAAAGATGATCGGTTTTCCAACTTGAGTGGGATTGCCGATCTTGCTAGAATTATGGTGGAAACAAGAAAACACATATCATTTCCTTTGGTGTATCGGTTATTAAAGCTAGCATTGGTTTTACCCGTGGCAACCGCAACGGTTGAGAGATGTTTTTCGGCAGTGAAGATTGTGAAGACAAATCTACGTAATCGAATGGGTGAAGATTTTCTGAATGCTTGTGTAATTTGTGCAGTGGAAAAAGAAGCACTTGAAAGTGTTACAAACGAAGTTGTAATTGATCGTTTCCAAAAGATGAAATCACGTAGAGGACAACTTTAAATTGTAAGAAACTTTCAACAACGCTTATTTTTTGTTTATTGAAGTTTATTTTGCATGTTTTTTTGCACCCCCTGAGTGAAAATTCTGGATCCGCCACTGTAGAAGTAACACGTAATCTTACTTTAATGTATATATGTGTGGCCATCAAAAGCTAAAAGTAAAGATACATTAATTTTAATATTATTTATCTAATTTCATGAAAATAATATTAAAAATGACAGACAGTTAATCATGGATCATGTGATGGTGTTGATAGCAAAAAGACAAGAGGGTACAGACACCAATCGGGTTTGTTCCGATTGCTAAGTGTTATGTGTCTTATCTCCAAGGCTTGATAGAAAACCACTATCAAGTCGGAGGTTCTCAATTAAACTCTCTATTCACACGAGGTAGAGGTAAAAGTGTTTGCCTCTTACCCTTCTCAGACCTTTTTTTAGCTTTTGCTATTAGTAAGATTAACCGACTACTACGATATATATGTTCGTTTATGATGGGAGAAAAAATAAAATAAACATGCAACATTGCTACATTCGCCATCCAGCAACGAAGAACAAATATCAGAATCCCTAAAATTCTCACAGATTTTCATGGAAAAACCCTAATTACACTCATCATCATCATCATAATAATCAATGGCCTCCATATCAACATGCTTAATAATAACTCCTACTTCCTATTCTAACCCTAAACCCTCATCACTAATATTCTCCCGCCAATTTCACTTCTCTCCTAGGGCACACAATAACATTTTCCGTACACACTTTTTCACGTTACTGAATCGGAATAATAATATTATTATTGACAGTAGAAGTTACGTATCTGAAATTAGGGCCGGTTCTAATCATGTTCCGTCGGTGGTTGCAACGGCGATTGTTAATCGGCCAGGGAGGATGATCCAGAGCGATAAGTTAACGACGGAGGTGAGGAGGCGGACGATGGAGGCTGTGGATAAGTGTGGACGGAGAGTTACGGTTGGTGACGTGGCAGGCATGGCTGGGATTAAGTTGACTGAAGCTCAAAGAGCCTTGCAGGCTATTGCTGCTGATACTAATGGATTTTTGGAGGTATGTTATTTTTCTGTAGGCTCTAAACGAACCAATGTTCGTTGGATTATTTGAGGTAAAAAGTACTTTTGGTGGAAACCACTTATTAATAACTTATGATTTTTTGAAAAGGAGTTTTTAGAAAGTATTTGGAATAGCTTTTCAAAAAGGAGTTTTTAAAAAAGTTTTTGGATTAGATTTTCAATTAAAATGACCAAAAAGGATATAAGGAGGGTAGGTATAAGGATATAATGAGGGCATATAGGTAAATTTTTCCCAAAAGTTATAAGAACGTTCAAAAAGTCACACATTCCGAGCATGTTTGGCTCTCCATTTCCACAACTCCTTTTAACTTATGACTTATCTAATAAGTCATAAGTTAAAACAAAAGTGTTTGGATGGTTGTTTGAAAAGTAACTTATGGGAGATTTTATGCTTTGAAAAGGAGAAATTGAGAGAAAAGTCATAAGTCAAAATTTGTGACTTATGAGATTAACTTTTGAAGGAGGAAAAGTTATAAGGAGAAATGAAAAAGGAGAGCCAAACATGGCCTCCTTACTTTTCCAAAACAACTTATTATACACAAATGAAAAGTTAAAACAAAAAGGACTTTTGGCTTTGCCAAACACTTTTTGTATCTTATTGACTTTTTGGAAAAGTAATAAGATATAAGTTGGTGGAAATAAGGAGAGCCAAACATGCTGTGTTTGTTCATTTAACTTTTGTATGAACAAATCACAAATGGACGAACACGTAAGCGAACGGATGTTTTTGTTTGTATTTGTTTACGTTTGTTCGTTGGTATTGAACGGTTTACGAACATAAATGAACAAACACAAATAAACATAAACGTATAAACATGAACGGATACCAATTAAAAGTAGAAGTGAATTTAAAATTTAAAAATACTATTATTCCCGGTCCCAAATGTTTGTTTCTGACTTTCTGAAATTGGGCTTCATGGTTTTAAACGTAAACGAACAAATGTAAATAATCGTAAACAAAGTTTAAAAAACGGAATTGAGCCTCGAGGCATTTTTCGTTCACCTCACGAGGGATTAAAAAATAAATATAAAAATTATATATCTTATAAAAAAAGTAAAATATTAACCAAATTTATCAACAGGATTTATCAAAAACACAAATAAAAAATACACAGAATGTTTCAAATTGACACAACAAGTCTAAAACATAAAAACACACATATCAAAAGCCCTTTGTGGCGCACATGCAATAAAATCCCATCAGGGGCTGCCTCATACTTGTTTTTTGACCGCCTCGCCTTGAGGCGCCCCTCGACTGTTTTTTAAACTATGGATGTAAATGAATGAACATAAGTGAATGAACAAAAACAAACGTAAATGAACGAGTCGGACATGTGTTCATGCTCATTTGTTTAATTAATCTGACAAAATAAATGAACGAACACAAACTTCCCGTCAAACGGTTCCATGAAAGTCAGGCCTAAATTTCATATTTGCTCATTTTCATGATTATGTGAGTAGTAAGTAATCTGTTTATGCTTTGGTAATTTTCTATGATTCACTTGCATTATATCATCATCATCATACCCAGTTAATCCCACCAATAGCAAAAGTTAAGGTAGGGTCTGAGGAGGGTAAGATGTAGACAGCCTTACCTCTACCCCGTGTGAATAGAGAGGCTGCTTCCAATGAGACCCTCGGCTCGATAGTGGTTTTGTATCAAGCCTTGGACATAAGGCACATATCACTTAGCAATTGGGACATACCCGATTGGTGCATGTACCCCCTTGTCTTTTGGCTATCAACGCCACCCCATGATGCATGATTAACCGTTTTAACGTTATTTTCACAAAAACAGTAAAATAACGTTAAAATAAGTGCAACTTTACTTTTGCCCCCCAAGGGCCACACATATATGCATTATATGTGCACAGCCGTAAGCGAGGCTATTCACTTGCATTATATGTCTGGTTTATATTGATAAAACACACGCCACACGGAATATTGTATTCATGTAATTATTTCAATAGGTTTCAGATGAAGGAGACATCCTTTATGTGTTCCGAGAAGATTATCGTTCAAAGCTTGCTTCTAAATCGCTTTGGATAAAAACAGAACCCTTACTTGAGAAACTAAAGGTATATAATCCCAGTTTCGTAGATTGCTGTTTAAAATTGTAATGCTCAAATGTTTAGTGTTTGACAAACCTGATTATGTGACCCAATTACCCAAATGACTAACATCCATAATTGGTATAACAGTCTTCTCAGATTTGGTAATAACAAAGAGTTAGCAAGTAATTTTTTTTCACCCTTTTGATCATCGGTATATTGCACCTTGTATGGAAATCATTGTCCAGAATTGATTATTCGATAGAAGTCTCAAGCATAATCTTTTATACAAACGACAAAAGGTGACTAGTGTGACTTCAAGTCGCAATAGTTAAATTCGCTGTTACGTAATGCAAATTCAGACACCTCATAAGTACTCTATAAATCTATGTTTGTGATATTATAAGGGATCGGTAATCCAATATGTTGCCTAAAACTTACTATTACAAACCCAATGTGATTTTACAGTCCAGTGCTGAATACTTGGTCAGGGTTACTTTTGGAACAGCGTTAATTGCTTCGATTCTTATTGTGTTTACAACAATCATTGCTATTCTCACAAGTAGTAGGTACATGGTTCTTACCTTTATATGTTCATTGTGAGGATGCTATTGTTGTTTATAATAGTTATATTGTGTATTTTATAATCATCGGTCTTCGATTGACACGCTTAAAATATTACTTACAGTGACAGTGATAATGGAAGTTCTTTTGACTTGCTAATTAGTCCACCTGATTTGTTTTGGTAACGTTCATTTCACATTTTGTGTATTTTTTACCCTTTATGTAATTTCTGTTCATGTTAACTACACTAAGAGAATTTCACAGAAATGTGATATGATGATATACTTCTTGTTTAGGTTTTGGGATCCATATTACCATCGGAGGCAGTTTCAAAATGAACATCGTGGAATGAGATTCATTTTACCTGTAAGTCCAAAATAGTACTTTGTATTTTATTTATGTTATGCTGATGTGGACTGCCAAGTAGTACATTTTTATCAATCTTTTGTAGGTATTTTCATTTGTATTTGGTGACGGTGATCCAAATGAAGGTATTGAAGAACAGAGGTGGAAGATGGTAATAATTTAGCACTAATTTAGCGGTCCATTACTTTCAATCCTTTTCCTCTTTTTGTACTTCTGTATTTTTATGTATTTTTTTTTTTTTTGTATTTTATACTGGCTATCTAGTTTTATTTGTAATTGTATCTTGCTATTGCAGATCGGTCAGTACATTGGATCAAATGATGGTGTTGTAACAGCTGAGGAACTTGCTCCATATCTTGATGTAGAAACTGCTGTGAAGACGGTACGAATTGTAGTAGGGATATATGAATATTATTAAGAGGGTGTTTGGGATTTTGCTTATTTAACTCCAAAAGTGCTTTTGGTCAGAAGTGCTTATTGACTTATGATGTGCTTCTGCATGTTAACTCGTGAAGTTTGCAAACTTTTACCACTGTAGTTAAATTTGATATTTTTCTTATATGCGAAGTTAAACTAGTTACTATTTTGTGACAAGTGTGTGTCATCCTTCTTGAATTAATTCTCTTTTTTTTTCTATGTTTTTAGAAAATGCTTATAATTTTATTTTACTGCAGGGTGATGACTCATACATACTACCCGTTCTTCTGCGTTTTGATGGTCATCCACACGTAGATAAAGAGGTACGTTGCTAGATGAATAATCAATTATCTGTAATAAAAGAATATCATGTATAACTTTTAGATAAATACTGTATCTTTTTTCCAGCAGTATCGTGTGTGCATTTTCTTATTGTGTTGTCTGTTGATTTATAGTTTGGGTTGCTGTGAAACATTAAAAAGAATTTACTTTGTCAAATGTAATTGCAAAAAAATATATTATATTTAACCATGTGGCCCGCTTGATCCATTTTCTTTTGACCTGTTTATTAGAGTTTTACCCGTGAAACCCTTTCGAGATCAAACATAACCGAATCATCCAAATTATTGCAACCTAATATGAATAGCAGTAATATTTTTGAAAAATATCTGATTTTTTTTCTTCAAAAATATGTTTTCAATCCAGGGGAACATCTTATATCAGTTTCCATCACTTCAACGTACAGCCGCTTCCAAAAAGAGGAGTAAAAAGGAACTGCAGAAGAAGTTTAAGGAACGGGTCGGAGGGCCTCATAAGTTCCTTAAGGAAAATAAATGGGTACTCAGGTCTTAATAACTTCCTAAATTTTTTCCATATTTTGTAGAGGTGGCAAAAGGGGGTTTCAGGTTGCTGAAATGGTCATGTTTTAGCCTGCTGAGGTGGGTCAGTGTCAGTCTAGTTGTCCTGCAGAAACTTCTGTTCTTAAAAAAGCACAAGTGTTGCAGTAATCTGAATATTCGAATAAAATGTTTTAGGAGATTAAATCTTGTATAGTTGTAAGCAACTAAGCGTAAAATGTTTCAGGATGATTTTTAAGTTTTAGTTTCCACTTCATTTCGACACAAGTTCCCCTATAGCTAATTTGACCCATTTGAGATAAAATACAACCTGAATCAACCTTTTCATAATTAATGGGTCAAAGTAGCCACCTATAATAATTTGTTTGCATTTAACTTTTTGACACGTGTCATTGCTCACCATGCAGTAAAACTTCCAAGAAAGAGAGGGCTGTGATTGGTGGTTTGGGTGCGCTTAATCTGTTTGGGGTGATTGCTCTTAGTGCCATGTTGAGGTAATAATCTTTTTTTATATATCTCATAATTATTTTTCTTTAGTTCTCTAACTTCTTTTATATGACTGTATATGAAGGGCTGTAAAAATCGTTGAACCAGGCCCCTTCATTTTGTTTGTATATAAAATACTCCCTCTTCTTCAGGTACGTGGGGATCAAGTCAACTTGGGTTATGTCTTATTGTTAACGGGTCAAGCGTGTGATTTTTCTTTTACATTTTTTATTGCAGTTTTATGCTGTCTCTTTTTTTGCAATTCCTTCTGCCCGATGGTTTCTTATTCAGAAAAGAAATGCTGAAATTGAAAAAAGAAACCGGGCTAGAGAGCTCCATGCACAAGCACTTCAATTGCCTGATTTCGACCTCAAACAAAAGGTATGCGTAAGGCGTTCATTATTACTGATTACTGATGCCATTGATCTGGCCAGAATTATTTATTTTAGTTTGTTATTAGTTGGTGACATTAGTAAATAATATAGGTATAATAGTAAAATGATATAGGTATAATAGTAAAATTTAGATTATATATCATCATATTTCTTTTTTTTTAATATTCAAAATGACAGTATGAAAATAAAAATACACCAAAAAGTTTTACATGCCAAGCCAACCTGTTTTACATATACCTCACAACTTTACCATTGACTAGGGGTCTCAATCATGTCAGTGTCGGGAACTGTTAAAACCCGAAGATGACCCATACATTTATTCATGTCACCGACATTAACAACACACTTATAAAAATGTAACTGGAACACGAGATGTTCAACTTTAAATCGAAATGAGCAAACGATTTGCAATCAAGCTTTATACACGCTAAACTGGTTAGAGGGTAATAAAAATGAGTTATCCATGACCCGTTTATAAAAGGGGATAGATATGACAACGCAAAACCTGATTATTTCTATATTGTGTTGGTGCCATGTCTGGAATTATCACCCCTAGTTTTATCTCATCGCCCAACCTGACCCATTTATTTTCTCCTCTTCTTTTTACTTGTTGCTACTCGCCGATCAATTTTCATGTTGAAATCCCCAATAAATAAATCCATTTCTGTATTCTCTATACAGATTCTGAATGCTCAAGACATGTCTGAAAAGACCGTGATTGACCAATATCGAATTGTGTATACTACTGATAAAGACGTGTCTGAACAAGACTATGATAAACACGAGTGGGATATGAGATTCAAAGATGCAAAACATCCTGGTTAATAGATTCATATGGCTGGCTATGGGTTGTATATGTTAGGTAGTCAGTTTTTAATTTCAATGCTTTTGGTACAGTTAGTTACTTTTTATAGGTAATTTGGTGAAGATTTCATCAAAAATAGTTGATGTCTCATGTTATGATAATATATATGGTATTATTCTAGTGGAATAGGCTTCTGCATTCCATCAAATCCCAAACACGGCCCATCTGTCTCACTTTTCACAATTGAGATTTTGAAATACAAAATTTCATATTTACAAATGCAGTAGAAGATGATGATGATATCATTTTTTGCAATTTCAGATATAAAAATTGAATATTGATGCTTGAACCTTACTAAAGCCGAATACCCTTGAAAAATAATCGCTTTACCTTATTCAGGTGGGGCAACAATGGTGCCTTGTCATGAGAACGAATACCAAACGCGACCTCCTCCTCGTTCGGGTCTTGCAGCACCGGTTTCTCATAAGAATCAAGAATACCAGACCCCTCGTAAGAATCTGGAATGAATGTCGCGTTAGAATATTCGCCAAACAAATAGTTCACGTTCCACCACGACATGGTTTACGAATTCGGAATTGAAAATATGAATGATTTGTGAATGATTTATGAAAAACGAAGAAAAGAAGCAATAATGCATAACGAGATCACGTATGAATGAATGAAATTATAATGCCCTATACGATTCGTATTGGCCAATATATATAGCGGTGTCATTTCGACCTAAACATATATTTTTTCTACATAAATCCACCCATGGACGCGACTAGGGGAGCAAACGAGCCGAGCTTGAGCTTGGCTCGTTTAGTACTATTTGTTAATATATTCAACACAAATCAATATAAATAATAGGCTCGTTTAAGCTCGCGAGTTCGATAAGTGAAACTCAGACCCATGCTCATTTACTAAGCACACTTATTTTTAGGTTTCGGCTTGGCTCGACGACCCTGGAGAGCTAATGTTACACTAAGGCTCGACGACCGTGGAGAGCTTCATATGTCAAGCTTAAGTTTAGACTCAATAAATAAACAGGTTTTCTTTAAGACTCAACCTCAGCTCTGACTCCATAAAGCTCAAACTTTTTATCAAGCCGATCTCGAATAACTTGCGAGTTGTTCGACTCGTTTGCACCCTAGCTGTGCGACTCACGTAAGGGCACAATCGTCATTTAGGCCATGTTTGGCTCTCCTTATTTGGCCTCCTTATAACTTATTAACTTAATCAAAAAGTTGATAAGGAGATAAGTTTGTTTGGGTAATGGGTTGAAAAGGAGGTTTTTGTGGGTTGAAAAGGAGATAAGTTATAAGTAAGAATTTGTAACTTTTTGATTAAGGAGATAAGGAGGTAGGAGAAGGAGATAAGGAAATAAGGAGAAGGAGAGCCAAACATGCCCTTAACATTTTTTTTTGAAAGGTAAATTTCATTCAAAAAACCACGAGCCGTCCTCAAAGCAAGGACACCCGGGCCACAAACAAGATTACATCATGTCTAACGGATATTTACACCAACCAGTCCAATCTATACCTTTCAAACAAGCTCTATTTTTAAACCAAAAATACGAAGTCATTTTAATACTCTCAAAGACTTCAACCGCGCGACGCCTTTTTCTTTGGAAAATACGATCGTTGCGCTCCTTCCAGATTATCCACATGGAAACGAACACAATGCCACGAAGGATGTACTTAGCTTTCCTAGAATGCGATTGAGAGCCAGCAATGTTAACCAGATCAGCAATATCAAAAATAATCAAAGGATTCAATCGACACCAAGCCTCCACCCTGTTCCAAACCTCCGCAGCAAACAGGCAACCAGTGAACATGTGCGAGGCTGTTTCCGTGTTCGAGTCGCATAAAACACACACTAGATTTTGAAGGGGCACCCCACGTTTGACTAACTCGGCTTTGGTCGGTAAGCGATTCAATAAAGATCTCCACACCATTAACTTGCATTTCAAAGGAACCCACCCTTTCCAAGGCATAATCAAAGGGGAGGGCTGGCTTGGAGCTGCAACCATCAACGATCTAGCGCTGGAAACAGAGAATTCCTTGGAATTGCTGGCTGTCCATTTCCAAGAATCCTGACCACCCTTCCAATCAACATCGTACAGATCGTTCAAAAGACTAAAGAGCTCCGATAATTCATCAGCAGTGGCTGGATGTGACCGCCAATCCCACTGCAGAATTTTCGAGTTATTCACGACCTGAAACCTATCCGAAATCAAGCTCCACTTCTGCCTTTCCAGCCTAAAAAGATTCGGATAAGATAAGCGCAAAGGCTCCTCATGGAGCCAAGTGTCCATCCAGAATCTAATCGACGAACCATCCCCTACAACACATTCAAAAAAACTGTCCAGAACTTTACCCGACCAGATTTTCTTTCCACCGATCTTGGCGATTTGTTTCCAACAACCACTAGCGTATGAAGAACACGGAGGGACGACCAGGAATTACTAGGACCGTGGCAGCCAAGAAGAATATTTTTCCATAAACAATTTCCACCTTTCTTAAACCGCCACGACCATTTGAGAAGGAGGGCGTCGTTCATATCTTCCAATTTCGACAAACCAAGACCACCCAACTTTTTAGGAGTAGTAATAATATCCCAAGCCACCCAATTGATTTTATTCTCCACACTACTTCCCGCCCAGAGAAAACGTCTCATGATCGCCTCCATACTATCTAAGACCGCTTTAGGCGCTTTGTAAAGCGAGAGATAGTAAATGGGTAAATTTTCGAAAACGGATTTAATGAGGACTAAACGACCACCCATAGAAAGATGTTTCGCTTTCCAGCCGGCTAATCTATTTTTTAAGACATCCAACACCAAGGTCCAATTATTAATTCTAGACATCTTCGCCCCCACCTTAATCCCCAAGTAAACAAACGGAAAGACTCCTCTTCTACACCCCAACACATCTAACATACTATCCACCTCGCCATCTTCCGTGCCAATCCCAAATAGATTTGACTTGTGAATATTGATGCGAAGGCCCGAACATAAATAAAAAATTCTAAGAATGCGAGCCGTGTTTTGTATGTTTTCTTTGGACCATTCACCAATAATAAGAGCATCATCCGCGAAGAAGAGATGATTAAAATCCGTACTATCATGCGACACGTTTATACCTTTGAAAATACCCAAACCGCTAGCTTTCTTTAGCATCCAAGACAAGCACTCCATGACAATAAGAAAAAGAAAAGGGGAAATCGGGTCGCCTTGTCGAAGACCCTTTCCACTTTTAAATTGGAATGTAGGGGAGCCATTTACGAGAACAGAAGCGTACGTCGACCGGAGGATACCTTCAATCCATTTGCACCAAAGAGGAGGAAAGCCCATTTGGGTCATCATCGACAAAAGAAATCGCCAGTTAACATTGTCGTAGGCTTTCTCGAAATCAATCTTCAAAATAAACGCCTTTTTCTTTCTCCTTTTCAGCCATTCTAGGAGCTCGTTAACCACCAAAGGGCCGTCCAGAATGAAACGGTCCGACATAAAAGCTGACTGATTATCCGAGATTAGTTTCCCCATCACTTTCTTGAGACGGTTAGCAAGGACTTTAGAAATAACCTTACTAATAGCCCCAATCAAAGTAATGGGTCTATAATCTTTAAGACCAACTGGCGAAGTGACCTTTGGAATAAGCGTAATGAAAGCCGAACCACATCCCGTGTTTATAACACCTGTATTATGAAAATGGGACAAGATACGAAAGAAGTCTCCTGCAAAAACATCCCAGAAATGTTTAAAAAAATAGAAATTAAACCCGTCAGGCCCGGGAGCTTTGTTAGAACCACAACCCGAGACAGCATCTTTAATTTCCTGCATAGAGAATATATCAGTCAGCATCTTTCCATCTTGATCGTCAATTCTGGTCAAGTGATCACAAACAAGCATTGGCCGAAAGGGAGTAGGCTCATAAAAGTGAGTTCGGAAAAACTTCAGGACTTCTCTTTTAAGCAAAGCCGGAGTAGACACCCAAGCATCTTCAATATATAAACCAGGAATAGCATTCCTAGCTTTACGGCCATTGATCATACTATGAAAAAAACTAGAGTTCTCGTCTCCAAGAGCCGCCCATTTCACCCGTGATTTTTGCTTCAAGTCACGGATGCGAATATTTTCAATCTCTTGTATACTCTTTTTACATTCCGACCAAACCCACAACTCCGCCTCATCCAACTCTTTTTGTTCCATGAGTCTTTCCATATCTTCCTTTTCTTCATTTAAACGAGTCACATCTTCTTTGTCTTTGTTTTTGCAATCTGTAATCCACGTTTTTAGTTTAGCCCGAAGCATACCCAATTTACGCATTAAGTTTATATCCGGCGGCTCCACATTGTTCCAGCCCAGTAAAGCCGATTTAATAATCTCTTCACAACCCGGCCTCTCTAACCAAGAGTCGAACCATCTAAAGGGTTTAGGACCAAAATTTATGTCAACCAAATTCAAACATAAAGGTGCATGGTCCGAATGTTCCCTTTTAAGAGCTCTAACACAAGCGGTAGGCCACTTATTAAAAATACCGTCATAAACAAAAATCCTGTCTATTCGACTCATCTTGCAAACACCCAATCTATTAACCATATAAGTGAACTTCATACCTTTTAAGTGATACTCACGAAGGCCCGTATTGTCCAGAAAGTCGTTGAAATCTCTGGCGCAAACAGGATCAAAGCTGGAATTTTTTCTTTCGTCTATCTCCCTGACGGCATTAAAATCACCTAGGACAATCCACCAGCCTTGCTGGGCTTGAAAAAGTTGAGATAGTTTAAACCAAAGAACACGTTTTTTCCCCATTCGTTTGCGGAGCGTAAACGTTAACCAGGTTCAACCTAGTCAGACCGTCCGAAAGAAAACCCGAAATACAAAGAAAACTATCATCTTTTTGAGACCGATCCTTTTTAAAAAATTTAGGATCCCACACACTTAGTAAACCCCCTGAATTACCAACCGAATCAACTTTATCGAACTCGAAACCCAAACCACCCCATAGTTTTGAAACAGACCCAGCATCGACGTTGCAAGACATAGTCTCTTGCAAAGCAATAAAAGAAGTACCCAACTCATTTTTGAGACGATTAATCCACACGGCTTTACTATCGCCACCCAAACCCCTAACATTTATGGACAAGCAATTCATTGGATACCTGTTTGTAAGCCTTCAACAACAATCGAATCCAAAATTAGTTTCTCTTGCTTCGCCAGATTAACACCCAACTTTAGACCCAAAGATTTTGTAGCTTCCACTTCTTCGGCTTGCAAATTAGCATCTGCTACTAAAGGTTCTTCTACCCTCTGTTGGACTCCATCTCTGTTAGCAAAATTAATCGGATCCGTAGTAGTATGGTCAGACCCAGGCTGGGTGTTAAGATCGAAATCCTCCTCCTCTTCATATTCAGAACCCTCAGATTCTGAAGATGGGCTATCTTGAATACCCAGCAGGCCATTGAGCCCAAACATATCACTACTTTTCTGTTTGGGCCTTTTCCCAATTCTTTGGCTTTCATTGCTACTAACATAAGTTGAACTGGGCCGGCCCACATCATTCTTCTTACCCTTTTTTCTTTTACTAATTTTTTGGTTGACCATGACCTCAGGATCTTCCAAAATCGAATGTTCAAAATCAAAATTAATAGCAGGCACAAAATCCGGAACATTCTCTCCATTATTCAAATCTTGTGCCATAATTGGGGTTGAATTGCAATCAATACCGTCATTAATATTGCCATTACTACTTTCCAAAATAACATTCCCGTTAATTGTTTCCGTTTCAACGTCGGACCTTTGCTCCGGTTGGAGTTCCGGCATTTCAACGTCGTTGACAAGAACTTCATCATCAGCGGCAACTTCTTCGTCCACATTCACTAATTCTGGATCATCATTAACGAACTGATCTACGATAGGAGCTTGAGGTACTGGATAAAACTCAGGAATCCAATCTCCCATTTCTTCATTGAGCCATACCCTGAATTTGCGTTTTTGCCATTCTAGAATCACCTCTTCGTTAATTTTCTTACCATCTCCAACTAGTAGACCCACGTAGTCATAAGATAGGTCTGTATCAGAATCAACCTTAACCGCTTTATGGACAACTTTGCCAAACGTACTCCCTATTACATTGATCACATCCTGGGAGAACAAATGTAATGGGACACCACACACCTTAACCCATGCAAGCCTCTCACAACTTAGGGATTGCCCCTTCCACATACACACAGCTAGGAAGTAGTCCGGATCCATTAGCGACCTCGTAAACCTTCGAAGCCAAATCAGCATCTTCAAAGGAAATAAGAAGGTCTAACCCTCCTATATATTGAACCTTCCCTAAACCCGGACAAATGTTGTTTAGGAATAAAAGAATACTCTTCAGGGCTGTCACGTCTTTCATTCTACCCACAAACGCTTTCCCATGCAACGTAGAAAAAGCACTAGTATTGTCATCCAAAACAATGGTTTTTTCCAGAAAGCATATCTCTGAACGACCTCTCCCCATCTTCGAATCTTGTACTTGTTTGTGACTTTCCATATCCTGCCCTGGTCTACTTCCATAGTCCGTTTTTTTAGCTTCTCTGTTAACATCGATCTCACCCTCTTCTAGCACGAAACGAGCAATATTAAACCAAAGTTTGTTCGTCCCAATACGTATATTTCTGAGATTAACAAGTAGCTCGGACCGATCTTTGACATCTAACAAGGATATAAATCCAAAACGGTTGCCCCCTTTATCCTTCTTTCTTGCAATGTAGATATCAAAAATCTGCCCAAAAGGACGAACATGGCTTGCAAGATCACTTCCGCTACATCCCTCCGGTAGATTAGTAACAAAGAACTTCGATAAACGACGTTGGATGGCCTCCGGAATAGGTTTCCGGCGGTTCTCCATAGAGAGAGTTTTTTTTTTTTTGTTCAATAGTAAATACAGCTATTCACATGCCCTTAACATCCTCTTTAAAAAAAATATTATATAATTTTTCCTATACGCGCTTGCAGAAACAAAACATGCAGGACGCAACATTCGCCATCCAACCTGAATAATTCCTTCTACATTTCCCATGCCTAAACCCTAATAACATAACACTCCATCATCATAATAATAATAATAATAATAATCAATGGCCTCCATATCAACATGCTTAAGGATAACACCTACTTCCTATTCTAACCCTAAACCCTCATCATTATTCTTCTCTCTTAAAACACACAATAACATTTTCCGTACGCACTTTTTAACGTTAACAAATCGGAATAATATTATTCGTAACAGTAGAAGCTTAGTGTCTCAAATTAGGGCCGGTTATAATGCTCCGTCTGTGGTTAATCGACCTGGTAGGATAATCGAGAGCGATAAGTTAACGACGGATGTGAGGAAGAGGACGATGGAGGCTGTGGATAAGTGTGGAAGGAGAGTTACGGTTGGTGACGTGGCAAGTAAAGCTGGGATTAAGTTGACTGAAGCTCAAAGAGCTTTACAGGCTATTGCTGCTGATACTAATGGCTTTTTGGAGGTATTACTATTATTAATTTATTATTGTTTGTTTGTGAATTGTGATAGCACTACAAAGTAGGGGTGCAAACGAGTCGAGCCGAGCCTGAGCTTGACCAGGCTTGAACTCCGGCTCGATTGACTTATAAGAGCTCGAGCTTGGCTCGATTCGAGCTTTGTTTTCAAAGCTTGAGCTCGTTGACAATTTGTAAAGCTCGAGCTCGGCTCGTTTATTATCAATTAGTTAATACATTGAATAAAATAATATAAATAATAGTTCGTTTAGGCTCGTGAGCTCAATAAGTGAAACTCGAGGCTCGTTTACTAAACAACTTAAAATAAGTGGTAAATATTATTAAATATTTAAAAAACTAATATTACAATAGGCTCGACGAGCCTAACGAGCTTCACATGCCAAGCTCGAGCTCGGGCTCGATAAATAAACGAGCTTTGTTTTAGGCTCAAGCTCGGCTCGAGCTCAATAAGGCTCAGCTCGTTTCGAGCTTTTTACCGAGCCGAGCTCGAGTAGCTCGCGAGCGTCTTGGCTTGTTTGCACCCCTAGTGATAGGGTTGATGCTTTTGTAATTACTAGGGATGAATCTGTAGTATGTAGGTTTTATAGAAATTTGTATGGGTATTGCTTTAGGATTGAAGTATTTTAATGGTGCTTATAGTTATTGAGAATAACTACGAATATGCGAGTTCTGTTATGAACATTTGTACCGAATTTAGATCAAAGATCCAGGGGGATAAATCATCAGAGTGTTTTATTTGGCGGTTATAGCTATCGACAGTTAGATAGTTATATCGGAGAAAAGTCCAGTTACCACTGATGATCAGTTACTACTTAGTTTTTATTGATGGTCATTTGCCACTTAATTATGGACCAAATGTTCATTGAGCAATAGTAACTTATTGCTAATCAGTTACAAGTAATTACCATTGGCGTTACCAAGAGGATACAACATTACAACCACTTGGAACCCATGCTAAGGGGGCGCTGCCACTTAAACGCTCGGGTTTGTTGGTGCATGAAATATATATAGTCATGAACGAGCGTGTTCTTAATACCTCCTAACTCATATTAATGTTTATTCTTATTTCTCTTTGGTCTCAAGTAGATCTTGATTAACCAAAATGGTGTCAGGACACCGAAATCAAAATCATTGTATACTATCATTGATTTGGGTATTATATTAGATTGAATGTGTGATTCATGGTGTTCATATTTGTTCTTTTTCACGATCATGCTAGTAGTGATAACTGATATGTTAATGCTTTGGTAAAGTTCTATGATTCACTTGCATTATATGTTTGTTTTGTATTGATTAACCACATGGGATACTGTGTACGATCATTGTTTTATTCATTGATATATAAAGGGCAAATTACATAAGGAGAGCAGGTAGATGGGCAACAAGCTGCGCCACCACCCCTTTTTGGGAATTAGTTTTAATATGTGATTGTTGATGTATACATAGGTTATTATATTGCTCATTTTCATAATTATTTCAATAGGTTTCAGATGAAGGTGACATCCTTTATGTGTTTCCGGAAGATTACCGTTCAAGGCTTGCTTCTAAATCGCTTTGGATAAAAACTGAACCTTATCTTGAGAAAGTAAAGGTATATGATCCCAACTCCTATGGTTGTGTTTGGATGTGTTGTTTAAAAATTAAAATTGTAATACTCAAATTTTTATTGCTTGACAAATATGATTATTAGAGAAGGCAAATTGGATTTCGACAATCCAAACTATGGCTGTTGGCCGATAATGATCCATACTGGCAATTTGACTATTGAAGCTCTTAACTTTCACTTTAGTTGTCAAGGGCAATCACATTGGTGTAATCATTATAGACTAATTGCTTTCCACTTGATTTCGTTTACAAGGAATGTACGTCTCCCCATTTCACTCATGATCAACATTGGAAGCGAAATCGAGTGGGAATCAAGTGTAAATATTGTGTTTTGCAAGTGGGACTGGGATGTGGTACCACCAGTTTTATTGGCCAAAAGAAAATAGATAGAAACTAGATGAAATTTAGAGAGGATTATAGACTTTAACAGTTTCATTCATATCTTCATTAGCAAACTATGGCTCTTTATATAAGCCTTACAATAGCAAAGGAAGCCTCAACTAAACCCGCTAACTACACTAAATGCAAACATGGGACATTGAAATAGAAACGCGAAACATGGAAAACAGAAATGGATGTGAATGTGTGAATGACTAAGGTCATTGAGACGTGAGCAAACATCAGATTGCCCTCAGAAACGAAGGTGAAAGTTAGGAGTGTCAATTCTGAAATAGTCCGTATGAATTATTATTGACCAATGGGTCATAGTTTCAGTTTGGATTATTATAATTCAATTTGTCTTATAAGAACAAGGAACTAATAGATGAAATTACCAAAAGACAACTTTTTGGGAAAAGAAGAGACATGTTAAGAATTTGATTTAGAGTCTTTTCAAATCTGGTTACAAGAATGAGTAAGCAAGTAATTTTACTTTACTATTTTGAAAATCAGCATTTTGCGCGTTGTATTAAAGTGTGTGTCCACAATTCATTATTTGATAGATATTGTCAAGCAGAATCTGTTTATCTGAACATCAAAAAGTGATTATTGTGACTCAAGTCGCAATAATCAAATAAGTAACTACATGATGCAAGTCCAAGGGCTCCTAAGTACTCGATTAATCTGAAGTTGTGATGATATTAATGGATTAGTAATCCATTTGATGCCTAAAACTTACTATTACAAATTCAATCTGATTTTACAGTCCGGTGCTGAATACTTGATCAGGGTTACTTTTGGAACAGCATTAATTGCTTCCATTCTTATTGTATTTACAACAATCATTGCTATTCTCACAAGTAGTAGGTATTTTGTTCATCTCTTTATATGTTTATTAGTAGTAGTTTATGATCATCGGTTTTTTATTGACATAGATAAAATATTACTTTCAGTAGTGATAAAGATGATAACAGAAGCCAAAATAGGACCAGGACTAGGTCTTTTGACTTACTCTTCTCTGTAATTCCGAGTCCATCTGAGTTGTTTTGGTAATGCTTATTACTTTATTTACATTTTTTTTTGTATTTTTACCCATTTTCTAATTCTGTTCATGTGAACTACAGAAAAGCTTTTCATAGAAATGTGATATGATAATATTACTTCTTGTTTAGGTATTGGGATCCATATTACCATCGGAGGCGATTTCAAAATGTAGATAATGGAATGGGTTTCATTGAACCTGTAAGTCTAAAAAGTAATTTGTAGTTCATTTATGCTAATCATTTGCTGATGTGGACAACTTACAAAATAGTACCTTTTATCAATCTTTTGTAGGTATTTTCATTTGTGTTTGGTGATGGTGATCCAAATGAAGATATTGAAGAACAAAGGTGGAAGATGGTAATAATTGTGCACTAATTTAGTGATCCATTACATTTATGTAATTCTGTACTAAAATGTCATTTTTTTATTTTATACTGGTAAGCTAATTATTTGCACTCATATCTTACTATTGCAGATCGGTCAGTACATTGGTTCAAATGATGGTGTTGTAACAGCCGAGGAACTTGCTCCATATCTTGATGTAGAAACTGCTGTGAAGACGGTACAACTTTTAGTAGGATATGTGAATATTATTAAGCAGCGGATATACTTTAGGAGGAACTTATGTGTGATACTATGATAGACACCATGGAATCTTAACATATTATGATAAGAGCCTAGGAGGTGGCATAATGATTGGGTCGGTTCAAGTTGACCTGAAACATTTTTTCTTTAGAGATTTTATGATTGTATAAATAATTAGTGTATGTCATCCTTCTTGAATATGATTATTTTCTTATATGCGAAGTTAAGCTAGTTACTATTTTGTGACAAAAAGTATGTCTTTATTTTCTATATTTTTAGAAAATACTTATAATTTTATTTTACTGCAGGATGATGACTCTTACATACTACCTGTTCTTCTGCGTTTTGATGGTCAACCACTAGTGGATAAAGAGGTATGTTTCTAGATGAATAACCATTTTATCAGAAATAAAAGAACTTCATGTATTTTTTTAGATAAGTTCTGTATCTTTTGTCCAGCAGTATCGTGCGTGCATTTTCTTATGCTGTCGTCTGTTGATTTATGGTTATGGTTGACGTGAAACATTTAAAAAGTAACAATAATTTTTTTACCTTGTCAAATGTAATTACAAGAATTATATTTTAAGTTTTATTGGTACAAATCCTTTAGAGATCGAACATAACCCGAATAATCCAATTTATTGCCACCTAAAATGAATAGCTGTAATATTTTTGAAAAATATCTGATCTCAATCCAGGGAACATCTTGTATCAATTTCCATCACTTCAACGGACATCTGCTTCTAAAAAGAGGAGCAAAGAGGAACTGGAGAAAAAGTTTAAGGAACGGGTTGGAGGGCCTCATAAGTTCTTTAAGGAAAATAAATGGGAACTCAGGTCTTAATAACTTCCTAAATCTTTTCCGTATTTTGTAGAGGTGGCAGGGGGTGGGGGTAACCCGATCAAAACGGATTATGTTTGAAATGGGTAATTGTTTAGCCTGCTGAAATGAGTCATTGTAGTTAACCCGCAAAACTTCTTTTATTAAAAAGCAAAATTGTTGCAGTAATCTAAATATCAAACAAAATGTTTTACTGTTTTAGGATGTTGTGTCTTGTATAAGTTGCTAGCTAAAAATTTGACTTCGCAGTTCGGATGACATTTAAGTTTCCACTTCATTTTGACACACCACTGTAGCTAATTTGACCGGTCTGAGATAAAACATAACCCAAAATCAACCATTTCATAAGTAATCGAGTTAAAATAGCCACCTCTGATTCTAATTTGACCGGTCTGAGATAAAACTAACATGTGTTGTTGCTCACCATGCAGTAAAACTTCTGATAAAGAGAGGGCGGTGATTGGTGGTTTGGGCGGGCTCAATCTGTTTGGGGTGATTGTTCTTAGTGCCATGTTGAAGTAATAAGCTTTTTTTATATATACATCCATAATTAATTCTATTTACTTCTCTAACTTATTTTATATGACTGTATATGAAGGACTGTTGAAATTGTTGAACCAGGCCCTTTCATGTTGTTTGTATATAAAATACTCCCTCTTCTTCAGGTATGCGGGAAAGGGTCAATTTGGGTTATGTTTTATTGTTAACGGGTCAACATGATTATTTTTTCATTCTTTTTCGCAGTTATATGCTGTCTCTTTTTTTGCAATTCCTTCGGCTCGATGGTTCTTTATTCAAAGAAGAAATGCTGAAATAGTAAAAAGGAACCGGGCTAGAGAGCTACGTGCGCAAGCACTTCAATTGCCGGATGTCGCCCTCAAACGAAAGGTATGTATAAAGCGTTTATTAATCCTCATTATGACTTATTACTGACGCCATTGATCTGGCCAGAATTGTTAATTTAAGCTTGTTATTAGTTGGTGACATTAGCAAAAATAAAATAGGCCAAAAGTGTCACAGGCCGACCAGACCTGTTTTACATATATACCTTACAACTTTATAATTTTTACTAGGGATCTCAGTCCGTGTGAGTGGCGGGTTGAATTGTAAACTTGAATATGACCGTTCGTGTCAATGACATTAGCAACACACTTAAAATCATGTAATCCGAATATGACTAGTTTTAACTTTTTTTTAATCGAGATTAATCAAACGGGTTGTAATCAATTTGCAAATGTGCCAAACTGGTTGGAGCCTGGAGGGTTATTAAAATGGGTTAAACGAGTCGTAAATGGGTTGGCGGGTTGACTTGTTTAACTGTATATGTTTAACAGGTCAACCTATCCACGACCCATTTTTATTGAACATGACAACGCAAAACCTGATTATTTTTGTGTCGTGTCAAGAATCGTCACCCTTAATTTTTGACCCATTACCCAACGTGACTGGCACGTTTATTTCACCTCTATTTTGTTGGTTGCTACTCACTGATCAATTTTCATGATAAATTATTCTGACATTTTTTTATTATCAAATCTCCATTAAATAAATCGATTTCTGTATACTCTATACAGATTATGAGTGCTCAAGACATGGCTGAAACGACCGTGATTGACCAATGTCGGATTGTGTATACTACTGATAAAGACGTGTCTGAACAAGACTATGATAAATACGAGTGGGATATGAGATTCGAAGATGCAAAATAGCCTGCTTCTTAGATTTACAGAGGGTGAATATATTACGAAATCAGTTTAATTTCAATGATTTTGGTACAGTTATTTTGAGGTAGTATGGTGAACATTTCTTTAAACCATAAGCCCATTACAAATCAGGGCTCAGCTGTCTGACTTTGCCAATATTAAAGTAGAAGATGATGATATCACCCCTTTTGCAATTGCAGATTGGATAATCATACAAATCAACTAATGCATGTAGTCAAAGGCTCAAAGCTACTGTTGTTAAATGGGTAGCAAATCCAAATCAACTAATTCATGATATCACTAATTTTTTTTTCTTTTGTTTATGCACATTACAATTCTGAATTAGCAAATCCAAACACAAAATTAAGCATGTTTTAACAATAGAATTCCCTTTCTTATTTCTATTTTACCTTATAAATTTTGACAAAAAAATATTTTTTTTTTCAAAAGTTAACCAATTAACCATAACATGTCAGGTGACTCAAGCCAAATGGACCCAATTAGCTAAATGTATTTGTAGGTTACACCCTAATACAACCAATAGAGGTAAATCAAATTGATCCTAACACGACCACGAGTCTAATCAACCTACACATCTAATTATTAGCCACAACCAAATACTTTTGGTACATCAACTATCTCTCCCTAAAACAAGGTTTCTTAAAAGCACTGTTGTAAGAGTCACTAGGCGCTAGTCGGTCGGTGAGGTACCGACTAACGATTACTCAGGATTAGTCGTGATTAATCGGATTGGGATTTTATATATACACACACATTTTATATGTAGTTTTTTTAAATTGGCATGTTTTAACCCATTCCTCTACTCATATCTTTAAGTATATAGGATTAAACCACCAAAATTTACAAGTTTTGTGATTGAAGTTTACAAATTTTGGCCTGAATTGGCTGGAATCACTAGACAACCATCGACTAGCGATTAATCGTGTTTACTCAGTGAACCTCCAACTAGCGATTAATCGAAGGCTAGTCGGGATTTTTACAACCATGCTTAAAAGCAATGTTGCAAAAGTCCGCGCTCCCTAGTCAGAGTCGGGAATACTCGGGAGTTCTCGGCCTAGTCGGTGAGTACCCGGGGAGTACTCGGCCTAGGCCTAAAATACTCAGAGCTTGACAACCTACCTTATAGCGATTAATCGAGATCTTGTTTTCCTTAAGACACCCACACTGTGAGTGTCACGGGTTTATAATAAAAAGGTTTGACGACAAAAACCCACGGGGCGACCACACTCCATCTCTTCAAAACCACCGTATCACAAACTTCCGTCAACTGAACCACCGTTTTTCGACGTTCTATTATTATGACTTCAATCGAAGAAGAAGGATTGCAACTTAAGGAACTTCAAACACTAACAGGTCACACCGATAGAGTATGGGGTCTCGCTTGGAACCCCGTCACCGGCACAGCCGGTAGTCCGTCCATGCTCGCTTCATGTGGCGGCGATAAGACTGTCCGAATCTGGCAACAACAACAACAGACACCTAATTCTACTTCCTTCCATTCCTTGGTTAGTTTATTATTATTATTATTATTATTATTCACTGTTCTGTAAATATTATTAACAGATTTAGGGTTTAGTTTATTAGTTCACTAATCACTGCTATAGTTTAGCAAAACTTTAATTGAATTGGGGTAGTAAGTAATAATTTGTGCTAAATGAGTTTCAGCTTTGCAAGTTTTGAACGGTTAATCGTCGGTCAAAAGAAAAGAGGAGGAAACTAGACTAATATTTAGAGAGAATTTCAACACTAATTCAATTCATTCGTAATTTATATATAAAGCCTCACTTCATTTCATAAATGGCAAATTGCATTAGGATAGCAGGCAGCCAGACGGGCAACAAGCTGCCCCGTCACCCCTTTTGAATAGCGAAACTTAGTCTATTAAAAACGAACCCTTGCCTCTTTGGGGCTGAAATATTGTTGTGGACAACCCGTTGGACTTTGGCTAGCCTTAATGCAAGGAAATTAAATTAGAAAATAACACTCCAATAACACTCTTGATTAACTAAACGCTAAACATGACTTAAGGAAATGCAGAAGTAAATATGCAAACATCACAATTGCATGGGATCGTGTCATGGAGATCATCGGGGAGGGTATGGTGTGTATCAGTCTCATAGGCTACATATGTTTAAATGTCTGTAAAACCATTCGATTTTGGCGTTACTGGAAGCACAACGGATTGCTCCGAATCTATGATTGTGATTCTAGTTGGAGAAAATTCTGTGAATAATTTCTGCTAATTACTAAATGAGTTTCACCTTGGGAAATTTTGAACTGTGTCTACATAGTGTTAAATGTCTGTAAAATCATTTAGTTTTTTGTGTTTCTAATCTTAAATGTCTAGTATATACTTTTTGCCAATGGAAAAAGCATATGTCATTGAAATATATATTTTTTTAGACATTAATGTAAATTTTCCGATTAGATTTATAGTAAAAACCAAGTTACATCTGGATAACGGGTAAGCGGGCAACAAGCTGCGCCGCTATCCCGTTTTGAATCGCAAAGCCTATTCTACTTAATGATTGATAATATGCATGTAGATTGAGCTGTATGAACTTTGAAGGTGTACAAAAGGTGGATTTGATCTTTAAGTTTGTAAATCTTTGACCATGTTTAGGAAGTATTAGAAGAGATTCATACTCGAACGGTTAGATCATGTGCCTGGTCACCATCTGGTGAAAAGTTGGCGACTGCTAGTTTTGATGCCACCACTGCTATTTTGGAACAAAATGGGAATGGTTTTGAATGTGTATCCACATTAGAGGTACTTCTTGATTTATCATTTTCCTTTTACATTGTTCGGTCACTTGTTTTTGCAATTTTTTTGCAACTTATTAATCCATTGCGCTGAAGCAAGGTTAGAAGTTGCAATCCCTTTAAATAATTCATAGCTAGACTATTTTTAGTTCTTGGTTGGAGAGGTATTGTTGTAGAGATGGAAATATGTGTGGGTGGGAGGATTTGTTAAAGGGTCAAAATGGGTCGGGTCAGGCTAACCTTTGGACACTTTTGTCTTCTCTGTTTCTTGATCTCTTTATAAACAAGTATTGTATTAGAGTTTAAGTAATAATATTACTATAATTATCTGATGTAGATAATGGAACAATTTAGTAGATAATATAATGCATTGTGAATACATGTTAGGTGACTGTTACCCTGTTAAGAGGCTAGGTATAACCTATATTGAGCCGTCTGGTTGTCTACCTATAATGGAGCAAAATTGCAATCTTTACCTTGCAGTCATTTGATTTAAGTGCCACATGTTCAGGGTCATGAAAACGAAGTTAAAAGTGTATCATGGAATGCATCTGGTTCACTACTGGCAACTTGTAGCAGAGATAAATGTGTTTGGATATGGGAAGTTTTGCCTGGGAACGAGTTTGATTGTGTTTCTGTGCTGCAAGGACATACACAAGATGTAAAAATGGTCCAATGGCATCCAACGGTTGATGTTTTGTTCTCTTGTAGCTATGATAACACTATAAAGGTAATGACACATAATTGGTATTTGGATGTGCTTTGTTGTCTGAAGTTGTAATAGTTATCTAATCACTTGTTTATTCTGATTATTTAAGAATTTAATAAGTAATTAACCAAAAAAAGACATTGTTTGTTTATTTTATTTAGTATTCCAACATTTATCTTTATTACTGATAGAATTATTAATAATGAAGCAATCATTTCGGTCAGGGTGTTAACCAAATTTTGTAAATTTGGTCACTTATATTATATATACATTAAAGTTTAATCATCGTTGTAAAAGTCACTAGGCGCTAGTCGGCCGGTGGGATACCAACTAGCAATTAATCGAGAATTCGGGATTAATCGGATTGGGGTTTTTATATGTAATTCAGTTTTCTGTATATATATAATACACATTTTTGTAGGTAAAAAATTTTAAGTAGACAGGTTTTAACCCCTCATCGACCCATTTCTTATACAAGATTAGTCATCGGAATCTACATTGTTTGGTTGGAAACCGGCTGGAATTAACATGTTTTGGCTGGAATATGGCCGGAATTTACAGTTTTTGGCCAGAATCTCCAATTTTTGGCCGGCAACTAGAGCCGATTAGGGGCAACTACCAATTAATGGACCGTTCAACGAAAAATTACTCAGTGACTGGCCGGCTAGCGATTAATCGCCGACTAGTCCTGATTGTTACAACACTGAGTTTGATTATATGTTTCAGGTTTGGGCAGAGGATGGTGATAGTGATGATTGGCGTTGTGTTCAGACATTAAATGAATCTAATTGGTACTAACTGAACCTTTTGTTATTTATCAGAATATCTTTTGATTTTTAGTATATTAATATTAATTTATTTCTTGTTTTAACTCTTTATATAAATATATAAAATGCTATTTTTATTAAACTAATAAATCATTGTAATAACTACCAGTGGACACTCATCTACGGTGTGGGCTATATCTTTTAACGCTACTGGAGAAAAGATGGTTACTTGCAGGTATGGTGGGCTCTTGTAAATAGTGGAAATACAGGCAGGTCGGGTGGGTTGGTAACAGGTCAAAAATATGTAACTTTTAAAACAGGTCAAAGCAGGACAGATTATTATTGTTTGTTAGTGTGTCTAATATGGCTATAAACTTTATATATATTTAACAATAATCTAATTTCTTGAACAAAATTGATTTAGGAGGTTTTATGCATTAAAAAGAGGTTTTATGCATTAAAAATACTCTTCAGACAACTTTCAACACACATGGCTTGTTAGAGATATAACATGACCCGAGTTGCCCCATTCATAAGCAAATGGTCTATATTGTCACAGCTAGTCTTTGTCAATGTTTCCCAGTTATATTTCTTATGGTTGACATAGTTTCTAATTTTGTCAATAATTGAGTTTGTAAGTTAAATTTTGCCAGCGATGATCTCACCATTAAGGTGTGGGGTGTGGACATTGCAAGATTACAATCGGGGGATACCAATGCATCTTGGTGAGGACAATCTTATATTTATAATTATGTTATTAACTTGATCGGTATACTCATATTTTTATGAGATGTCTATTTAATTATGGAAATATCTGCCCACTCACTTTTTTTTAAAAAACTTTGGACAGGAGTCACCTTTGCACTTTATCTGGTTATCATGACAGAACAATTTTCTCAGTCCATTGGTCAAGGTTATGATTTTTTTTTTTTTAGAAATTCGTATTGATTTTTATCTGTCTAATATTTGAAATTACAGGAAGGTATAATAGCTACTGGAGCAGCTGATGATGCTATATGCTTATTTATTGAGTCTGAAGATCATTCGGTAGGAAACAAGGGCAATACTGTAAAAAAAAATTTAAAACTGGCTTTCCAAATTTTACTATTTTCAGTTAAGTGATTTGGTCAAGTCGGGTTTTAATGTTTTATAGCATTTATAGAACAAGATTATTCTTTGTTTGTGTAGGTTGATGGACCAAAATATAAACTGCTTCTTAAGAAAGAAAAAGCTCATGATATGGACATAAACGCTGTGAGATGGAGCCCTACGGTAATCTTTTCATGTTGTAATTTTACAAATGCAAACTTGTGATGGGTCTTTTTTTTGTATTTTGTTTACTTTTAATAAATGCATAATGAAAAAAAAAATGTTTTTTTCGTACTCGGGAAAAGTAAAATTGGTTGGACAATATTTCATAAACACTATTTAGGGGGTGTTTGGGGTTTGCTTATACAAACAACTTGTGCTTATAAGCAGAAACAGATAATCAGGTTATTGTAAACAACTTATTTCATTCGGATAAACTTGTAATTTTGGACCCATTGAGTCATTGACCATCGAGGATACTCGAAATTCAACTTTAAAATAAACATATAAGCATGGACCCTTTCTTAAACTAAACACTCAAAAGGTGCTTGTATGTTTCTAGAAAACGAAATAAGTTGAATAAAGGGAAAAGTTGATTTTGATCTTTTAACGGTATACGAATTTAGTTTCCAAGTTAAATGCCCGATTCCCCTCTTGCAGATGTCTCATGTTTGAATCCAGTCTCCACTGGTTTCTAGCCTAAATCCCATGGGTATTGGCGGATCTGTTTGTTTTCCCTAACGGGTTCTCAGTTTGAGTTAACTAGACGTTGACTATTTGACTTTTTGATGTCCTTGTATGGTATGAAAGGCAATCTTATGATACACAAATATTTATTTGCAGGAAAACCGGCTTCTTGCTTCTGCAAGTGATGATGGCACAATCAAGATATGGAAATTGGACTCAATAGCCTAACTTTATAAAGGTTATTTGTATTTTGTTTTCTTTTTTTTATAAAAGGTTATCTGTATTTTGTTTTGTTTGTTCAAAGTTTTGATTATACTAAAGTTTAACAACATTATAATTTGTAAAAGTGATTCCCTTTGAATAGATGTTAAAAAGTTCTTTTTTTATTCTGTATTTGTACCCAAAATGGTTTGTCTAATCATGTAAAAATGAATGTAGTAGTTCGTATGATCCATATATAAGACGGTGTATGATCATTCCCGAAGCGTTATTCTGGTATATCTGGTGGGTTCCTTACTAGAGATGGACAAAAAAGCGGTTTGGAAACCCAAACCAGTTAGAAGAAGAAACTGCAACACTTTCATTCCTCTTGTTGTCCACATTATTGGAAGTTATTGTCAGAACTCTGAAAGCTCCAGCATAAATGCATAACAGACCCTGCATCATTCAAAGAGGTTTGTTTGTTGATGTACTTCATTGCTTTATCATGGTACTCTATTTGGGATAGGCTCACAAGCTCGCGATGTAGCTCTAGATCCTTTTCGTAGAAGTTGAGAAGGCTCTTGCACACTGCAAGAAGGGACGGTGTTACAATTTTGATTTGATTTGTGTTGGGAGTCGTTAGGTTTTTCTTTGGATTGTCTTAGTCTAGAAAGTTATTTACTGGCTGTGAGAAAGATTATGCTATTTTGCATAGTTGCAAAAGTCGTTCGAGTTGACCGAGTACTCGCTACAGGGTGGGTCACCGAGTATAGCAGAGTTGGCCGAATATTTTGAGTACTCCCCGCATAGGCCGATTCGAACCCCGAGTACTCGCAACTCTCCAGTCGGCCGAGTTGGTAGCGCCTAGCGAGTTCTGCAACCATGCTGTTTTGTTTTTCATGTTGTCACAAAGCCACTCCAAATGATTTCAGTACATAAAGTAACAAATCATTGCGTATTTTTTTTTCATCCGTGTATAAAGTGAGATCTTGGCTAGAAACTATTTTGTATGTGTCTCATGGTTTATGAGCTTTCTACATGAAGTATGTGTATATGTATATGTATACATATATGTTTGAAAGGAGTGGTTTGGGATCAGCTAAAAATGTGATTTTGCCAAAAAAAAAAAGTGTAAAAATGAAGTCATTTTCTTAAATTTTAGAGATGGTGTTATATGTTGAGTTGTTGACATCACATGGAAAAAAAATAATTTCCAAAAATAAGAATAAAAACCTGACACCGTGTTCAACAACAAAAAACGTGATAACATGGTGTGTTAATTTCGTTTTTACACCTTTTAGGCAAAATCTCATTTTTAACATAACATAACCCATATATGGCCGTATCATATAGCAAGAAAAATCTCTTTTTCTTGTAGTTTATATTTTTGTTTACATCATTCATCTTTAATAAATTTATCATACATCCCCTAAACTTTAATAAAGTTACTTTTTCTTGTTTCTTGACAGCTACACTGTGTGCCAGTATTGTATTGATACTGTTGCAACACGTGGGGTAAAATACTAAAGTTATCTTAAAGTCCCTAAACTTCAATAAAATGACCTTTTACTCTTTTTGACAAATACATCGTGTGTCAGTACTATACTGATAAGCAATAATTTACAAATGAAATGGTTGAGGTTAAGTAGTCTCAAAATCTTAGAAGAGCCTAGCATTGGAACGAAATGAAATCACAAAAAAGAATGGGACAATAACCAATATAAACATTGACTGAGTGGTTTAAGAGAAAGTAAACATAGGTAGCGACTTTGTGCAGGTACTTCATGAAATACAAGACACTTCATAAATGAACACTTGGACAAAAAGGGAAAGCATCTGGAGTGTAGCTGTTTCTTTCCTTTGTGTAGGGACTTCACGAAATAGGAGTGTGTACCGCTTGTTTGGGGAAGAGTTTGAGGCACTAAGCCTAGCCTTTACCTCATAAACGCCTATGGTTTAAAGTTTAGACGATTACTATACATGTAAAGGCTTAGAGCTTTCTCCATTTAGTCTTTAACTTGTAGTTGTTTTCCATTAAGAGGCTTAGAGGCTTCAATCCTTTTATTATATTTATTTTGAGTACAATATTGCTAACGTTTTTTTTTTTAATTTGAGAAAAAAAAACATGTTACTAGATTATGTAATATGCCTTACCTTCAAAACAATTGATTACATATATTGTTCTACATAATTACATACAGTTACGTACCACTATGTAGTCTGCTACCTAATTACCTAGAGACGATTATGCTTCTCGCCTAAATTCAGATATCACAATTTGATGACTTCCTATGCTTCGCACGTTATTTTCACTTTACCATGAACCTACTATATTTTTAGGCACACCAAAACATCATAAATTATATCCCTTTCATAAAAGAATAAAATGATGAAGCGACTTAACTTCTCTAGTTAATATTATGGCCACGATAGAACATTTATGACTTTCTGATATTTTTTATTTGAAATCACATCTTGAAAGAGATGTTTTTTTCTTATCATTTCTTATAAACATTTATTTGATACCCTACACAAGTGAAGTCATAGGAATTATCTAAAATAAATCATGAATCAAAATACAATAAAAAAAATAATAATCGTACATAGGGATATTGATTATGAGGAGGAAGATTCTTGTACAAATGGTTCTTATCCTACAAATAGCCCTTAACATAGCCGGCTCAACCATTATAGAGGCCTAAAGCCGAACAAAAAATTGAGGCCCTTCGTTGTTATTTGATAAAATTGGTTTATTAGTTTCTGGATGTCGAATATCATGTAGCGACCGAATTTGTACCCACTTATAATATTGAAGTTAATTAAAAAAAACTATGCTGAACAAACCATAAGGCGGAAACCAAGGAGAGATGCATTTGTACAATTTAAGTTGTTCCCAAATCATAGTACAATTTAAGTTGTTCCAAAGATCAAAGCATTATGACTCTAGAAAAAATATGCATTTGTAAATTAATTCCTTGTGATCACAAGTGAAATATATACAAGACAAACAAACCACAAACCAAGGAGATATCATGTTTTCTACGGCTCAGAAAGCAGCAACAAAACTAAAATCATAGGTAAAAACATCAAATAGTATTAATGAGTTATAATAATTAGTGTACCTTTGATGTGTAGTGTAATAAGAACTATAAGTTCAAGGGTTAAAGTTGTAATATGTCATAAGTGTGAGTTAGTTAGAAAGTCAGGGACTGTTAGTATCAATAGCTAATAGTTAGTGGGTCAATGTTGTAATTAGTTTGTTGGTCGTTATTGGCAATTGGGTTCTATATAACCAGCTGAGAAATGTAATGAGATAGGATTGGGTTGGGTTATCTCCTTCTGTGTTCTTTTTCTCTCTTAATCGTCTTAACATTGGTATCAGAGCTTCCAATCCTCGGCACTCTGGTCACCACCTACCATCACAAACCACTGCAACTAACCACCATAACTGTCTCCACCACCGTGAACCAACGTCTTCTTCATAAATTGTTTGCAATCTGTTCCATTTTCTTCAATTCTTTCAATTCCAACATTCATTTCACTCTATTCTTCGATTCTTGATTCTTTGATCCTTCTTATTCTTTCAAGCCCAGGAATGGATCAATTTGTGATCGTTCTATTCCGTGGTTCGATCGATTTGCGATTTGGCCACACTGTTTTTTGATTCAATCATTCGATTGTTTCTGTTTCAATTCATTCTTGTCTAATTATTGTTCAATCATGACAACTCGAAGTCGTTCTAAAACTGACAAATCTTCCCTAGAGAAAACAGTGGAAGATCATGCAGTCACCCTGTTGAAGGTAGACGCCTTCATACAAAAATCTGAGGCAACAATAGCAAGTTTAAATGCTAGTGTTCAAGCTCTTCTATCCAAATTGGGCACTGACCCTTCAACCAACTTGAATGGTAATGGAGCCACCAGTTCAAGTGTGAATAATGGTACAATGGTAAGATCTGAACATCTACACCGAATTGGGAAGATTGATTTCCTAAAGTTTGATGGGAATGAAGTAGACGACTGGCTGTATCGATGTGAACATTTTTTCAATGTTGATGAGACACCAGACAATTTTAAAGTTCGTTATGCAGCCATTCATTTGGAAGGGAAGGCAGTAAAATGGCACCAAATGTTTCTTAAGACCAAGAATGTCCCAATCTCTGAAATAACATGGCAATAATACTCAAAAGCAATAGTCAACAGATTCTCAACTGAACTGTTTGAAGATTCTATGGGTAAACTGGCTTCTATGATTCAAACTAGATCATTAGGAGACTTTTGTGATGAATTTGATGCATGTTTGCTGAAGGTCTCCATACCAGAACCTTATGCTGTTAGTATATTCTTAATGGCCATCAAACCAGAAATTGGTGGACCTGTTAAGATGTCCAAGCCACAAACCATGAAGGAAGCTTATTATCTTGCAAAAAACCCAAAATAATACCAACAAGAAGGTTAACCATACAACCACAGTGAGATACAATTCTTCTTATGGGAATAAAAATGTTGGTTCAGTTAAACCACCTATGAATGTGAATCATCTCCCATTATTACCCTCACTACCCAACCTTAAAAACTTAGCCAATACCAAATAGATTTCCAGTAAAGAAATGGAAATCAAAAGGGCCAAGGGAGAATGTTTTGGGTGCCCAGAAAAATTTACTTCCACTCATAAATGTCCCAATAAGCAAGTATATGTATTGGAAGTGGTATGAACATAAGAGATGATGGGGGGGGGAAATGATTGTCAAGAAACTGTGCAAGAGGAAATTTATCAAGAATGGAAGGACCCTCCTCAGATATCAATCCATGCATTAACTGGTATGGTTTCTTATTCCACAATGAAGGTGATAGGCACTATTGGAAATAGACAAATCAGAATTTTAATAGATTCTAGTTCTACTCATAATTTCATGAGTAGGTTGTTGGCTCTAAAGCTTAAGTGTCCTCTCAAATCAGTGTCAAATTTGACTGTTGAGGTGGCAAATGGGTCTGAAATACACTGTACAGATTATTCCCCAAATTTCCAGTGGTATATGCAAGGAAGATGGTTTACTGCTGATGTGTTACTCATACCACTAGACAATTATGATATGGTCTTGGGGATACAATGGTTATTAACATTGGGGTCTATTATGTGGAATTTTATGGATCTGATTATGCAGTTCACTGTTGATGTACTCAATGTAGTCTCAATGGAATGGACAACAACAAGGTTACTATGTGTTCAGCTAATGCTATGGAAGTATTGTTGTATCAAGAAGAGAAGGTGATAGAGGCACACCTATTGAGCTTGCAGCTACAGAAGCATGTTGAAGAATTTCAACATGCAACTGTGGTGAATGATGCGGCCAACTTGGGAGTATTAGATGAGGTGTTGAAGCAATTTGATGATGTCTTTGAGGTACCTTCCTAATTACCCCCCTAAGAGAGCTTTTGATCATAGAATCATCCTTCAAGATGAATCAAAAGTAGTAAACCTTACATCTTATAGGTACCAGGCTGCTCAAAAATATATTATTGATAAATTGACTCATGAGTTGATTGATACAGGGGTAGTAAGGGGTAGTACAAGCCCCTTTGTTGCAGCTGTGGTGTTAGTGAAAAAAAAGGATGGGTCATGAAGGTTTTGTATAGATTACAGATGGTTAAAGGATGCCACCATAAAGAATAGCTACCCCATTCCTCTAGTTGAAGAGCTATTTGAGGAATTAGGACAGGCTGTGATATTTTCTAAACTAGACTTAAGGGCAGGTTACCACCAAATAAGAATGCATGAAGATGACATTAAGAAAACTGCTTTTAGAACCCATGAGGGCCTGTTTGAGTTTGTAGTCATGCCCTTTGGGCTGACAAATGCACCTACCACTTTCCAGGCTTTGATGAACAATATTTTCAAAGATAACTTAAGAAAATTTGTTCTGGTCTTCTTTGATGGCATCTTAGTTTACAGTCAATCAATAGAGCATCATGTTGATCATCTAAGAGTAGTTTTGTCCATATTAAGAAAGCAGCAGTTATATGCCAAGAAATCTAAGTGCACTTTTGGTGGTTCTTTAGTTGAATATCTTGGTCACATCATTCAAAAGATGGTGTTTCTACTGACCCTAATAAGATTGCAACAATACTTGATTGGCCAATACCTACTGATGTGAAGCAACTAAGGGGATTTCTGGGTTTGATCGGCTACTATAGGAGGTTTATACAATCCTATGGTGTTCTAGCTAGACCCCTGACTGATCTTTTAAAGAAAGATGCATTCTTATGGACTGACAAAGCAACTGCAGCCTTTAATCATCGCAAACAGGTAATGTCTAACCCTCCTGTTCTAGCTATGCCTTATTTTTCAAAACCCTTTGTTATAGAGACTGATGTAGGTAAGCTTATGATGAATGTGACACGGACCAAGAACCATTTATACAAGATCAGTCTCAAGATAGCAAGACCCAATAACAAACTAGCATGATTGAAATGAAGAATTTTGCGGTCGGGGTCTACAAAGAGTTGAACTTAAAGATGATAAGCAATGTACAGGTTGTGAGACCAAAAATTCAAAGTCCAAGGAAGAATGGCCAAGAAAGAGAATCAAGCCCAGTGTTAGTGCACTTTGTGTATGTCCCATTGTCCCCAGCTAGTGATAGGTCCATAATAGTCGTAAGCATGATTATACGATCATTTATGTATGTTTTGGATGTTTATGGGTTGCATTATAGTGATTGGGGGTATAATAGTCATTTTGTAATGAAGTCCAGGTGTATGAAGCTTCATACACCTGGTAGCTTGACTCGTATGACCTCTTACACGTGAAGTGTTAGATGTATGAGGATGAGACCATAAATACCCCCATGCCTTTGTAATGAAGTCCAGGTCATTTTGTAACTTTTATCATTTCTAATACAAGTGCAGTCCATTTGTGTGTGTGTGATCTCCATATTATCATCTTCTTCACTAACACTCACCTATAACAACTAACCAGATTTTTGATTCCGCCTTCAATTCGAGTCGCGCATGATACTAATATCTTGTCGATCCTACACCAAGGAAGTATGTGCAATGATCACAAGAAGCAAGCGTTTATTCAAGCTAAGTTGAGCCTAAAGAACACTGCAAAAGATCAAGACGAGCCTTGGGAGAATCAAGATAAAGGCGACATGCTTGGAGTTGAAGAGCCACCTATATCAAGTCGGAAATTAAGGGGGTGATTCTTGGACGTAAAATCTAGTTCGAGTCAATGGATCGGGATAATGGACCGATAATTCTATATAACCTAACCAAATTGTAATTATGGTTATGAGTTTGTAATCAGTTTTTTAGTTATATTTTCCGGTTGAAGATTGAGAGTTATTTAATCCAAATTCACGTGTTCTTCGATTTGAATATCGATTTCTTTAGTTTGGTTATCAATTGGGACTTGATGATCAACTTGATTTTACATTTTATGCTTAACTTTTATTATTTTCTTCTGAAAGACATAAACTACATCTTAAACTATATATCAATTAAGCAGTAGCTACATGGATCAAGAAACATAAAAAAGAAATTAACAAGCTCTTTTATTCTTTAAAAAAACCAGAAGAAACAACATATTAATAAAGTTGTAATCTTTATTGTGTATCTTATTACACATATCATATCTTTCAATAATTCACTAAAGAATACACAATCTTTATCATTAACCATTTAAGTAATTAACCCAACTCAACTAATTATGCTTAGTAATTTAATATATTAACTAATTATCTAGCATTAATTCTGTATCCTTAGAGTTGATCTTCGTTCTTGAACCAAAGCTGCTCTAGCTGACATTATAGAGTTGTTCCCTAAAGATGAATCAAACACTGTGCAATCTATCCAATCTTTCAGCAAATCTTCATGTCCCCATATGTCTGGGATCCGAACCCGACCCGCCATCTCAGCCCGGTGCCTCTTCAGCCTATCTCTTCCACTCTCCTCCCCCACAGCCGCCTCTTTACCGGCCACAGCCGGTAAAGAACAAGAAAGAGAATTAGTGTTGTTCTTGATGGTACTGAAGTCACCTTCTTTGTCATTTATCTTCTTTGAAACATGAATGTTATGTTGATGATGTGTTTTCTCGAAATGTTGTGGCGGTGGTGGCGGCGGCGGTGGTGGTGGTGGTGGTATAGTGTATCCTTCTCCAGCTGCCAGTTTAGTAGTAGTAGTAGAAGAAAAAGAAGAAATAATACTAGGGTTTTTGACCATCACTTGATTATTATTTATATTATTATTATTATTATTAGCATTCTTGAAGATGAACCCTTTGTCTTCATGGGTTTTGTTTGAAATATGTATATGTTGTAGATGATGTAAATCTTGTGAAGAAGATGAGGGTGATGGTAGGACATGTTGGTGGTTGTTGATGGTGGTATCAAGATTAGGGTTTAGTTGGGATGAATCCATTGAAACCTTGGTTTCTTGATCTTGAACTTGTTTTTGTTGTTGTTGTTGTTGTGGATGGTTTCTCATGGAGAAAATGTAGATTTATGTTTTGCAAAAGAATTAGTAATGAGATGTGGAGAAGAAGAAAAGAGAGTTAAAAATATATGCGTGTATGAGGGTGTGGGTGTGTGGTGATGCATATTGACACAAGAGTGTGTGTTTTGTATGGTTTTTGAAAAATGAACGTGTCTTGTTTAATATGGGACTCCTTGCATGTGTGGTTGCACTCTTAAAAAAAAAAAGAGGGATTAATATTTTGACCTAAAGATCTTTTGGGTACCCCTTAAGGTTTTTTATTGGTTTATAATTATTTTCTTTGAAACTTTTAAAATATTACTTTTCAACTATTTACATATTAATACAAATGTATGATAAAATTATTAGCAATATTATCATAATTCATAGGTGAAGTCTTTTCTCATGCCACGTAAATACATACAAATATCGACTTTTATTGACAATTTCCTATAATTCTCTACCCTCATTGAGAATAACCGAGTGATTCTTTGTTTTAATTGTAGTGAGTAACCTAACTTTAAAGAAACATTTTGTAGAACAATTTGTGTACTCAATAAATCGAAACCCCACAATTTGTAGTTATTCCTATTTCCAACCACCAAACATGACAAGCATTTAATTGTACTTTTTAAGGTGATGTTTGAGATTGTGTCTTACTAATTTGAATATTGTGTTTTTAATCATAAATTACCATTCTTAATTATATGGGCAAATATCATTACAAAAAGTATATTATACCTTATGTTTTTTTTTTCTTTTTCAGAAAGTCACTCCATATTTTTTTCACATAAAAAACACTATAATTTTTTGTTTTTTTTCTCGCAAAAGTCACTTAACGATATTTTACACATAAAAAAAAAACTATACATTCACTTTTTACCCACATAACTAGATCATTTAACAATTTCATCATGTTGAATATTTTTTAAGAATAAAAACATATAAGTCATGTATGTCCTAAAAACAGTGGCGAATCTAGAATAATTTTTTAGTAGCAACGTTCAAAAAAAAATTTTCGCCGTAGTTCCATACAATGGCTTGCTATCACTCTTTTGCGTGACCCGATTCATACTTTCGGTTTCGACTTGACATTGTTATAATATTTATGGTTTACTCCTAAATCAATTAACAGAAAAAGCCTGCTCAACTGCTGGATTGCTACCTAATTTCTAAAGCCTAAATCAATTAATAAACAACAAATCCCTAAATCAATCAACTACTGGATTGCTACCTAATTCCAAAGCCTAAATCAATTAACAAACAACAAATCCCTAAACTTGTTGAACCGGAATTGATTGACAGCAATGCATCAATTTATAAATAGTAAACCAGTACTAACATTTTGAATGTCTACTATCCAGTCGAACAGAACAGTCGACTCAACCGGCTGGCCCTGGAGTCGAAGTTGATATATGCATGAAGAAGGTAATTTGAATGTAAGATTAAGAAGAGGGCGCATGGGTCTTATAAAATCACCATAAATATAAACTCTCATATTCACACAGGAAAACTAAAAACTAGCAACACGCTAAAGAACAATGACAGTTAAACGAGTACCATTCATATTCATAGAAACAAAATGAATCTTTTGAAATCAAAATCATTATTCCAACACCAACCAAAATAATTGAATATATTTCCACTTTTATTATCAAAATGAAATATGGAATAGAATACAGAACCCCAACCAAAGACAACAACATAAATATATAAACCCTACCCCAAAAAACGTAACAAAGCAAATTGTAAAACATCCAAAATACATGTTATAAAACACAAATTATAAAACACATGAGCAAACCTAATCAATTAATCAAAAACATATACACTATAATCAATTATAATATCCAACACCTAATTTATAATTACCCATTACTAAATGCCCAAAACACTTAGAACAATTCAATTATAAAACACAAGAGAGTAAGGGTTCATAAGGTATAAAAAAAAAACTCACAACCGACTGTGGACAGGGGGCGGCGCTCTGCTCCTCCTTGGTTGCTTCTCTGGCTGCTCGTGTTGGGCGGAGGAGGGACGGGGACGCAGAGGTAGGGATGTAGGGTAAGGGTTAAGATTTCAGAAGGTTTGGCTGCTGCTCTGCTCTGCTCCTTGGCTGCGTGAAAAAGAACATAAGGATTTTTTTTTGTTTTTTTTGTGTAAAGGTGAAGTGGGTTGGGGACTTGGGGTAGGCTTGTCGTTGGACTTGGATTAAAGGGGGTGGGGTGGCTTGTTGGTGAATGGTGGACTTGGGTCAATGGGTGGGCTATTATTATAATTAGATTAGTTATTTTTTTGGGTTATTATTAGTCGGATTCGATAAATATTCTTTCAAGTAACGTAACGTTGTAACGTATAATTTCATTTAGTAGTAAGTTAGTAACGTTTATTAAATTTTAGTAGCAACGTAAATTTCATTTTAGTAGTAACGTTTTCAAAAATCGTAAAAAAACGAAAAATTTCCGCTACGCGCGTGAAATTGAGTAGCAGCGGGCGCGGTCCCTAGCAATGTGCTAGGTCCGCCCCTACCTAAAAGAACATGCTTGAAGATGCACATTAAGAGGGTGTTTGGGATTGAGTTTGGAAATGCAAAAGTGCTTTTGGTCAGAAATGTTTATTGGCTTATGACTTTTAGAAAAGGGGTTTTAAAAAAAGTGTTTGGATTAGCTTTTGGGATAAGAAACATAAAAAAAGTCAATAGATTGTTTTTTTAAGTGTTTCGCTTAACTTATTGTGAATATTTGTTGTATGGGTAGTAGATTTGTAATTTTCTTCTAAAAGCCAAAAGCCAGGATTTCTAACTTTTCAAAACAGCTTTTCCACCCTTAAAAGCCAAAAGTCAAAACAGAAAGTGCTTTTGGGTTACACAAACAGGTTATTGACTTATTGGCTTTTTGAAAAAGTCAATAAGTTGTTTTGAAACTCAATCCCAAACACCCTCTATGTTTCAAATTCCATGTTAACACTCTTTTTCTTAGGGCTGTTTGGTAAGCCTTAATGAGGCTCTGAATCATTCAACGCTGAATGATTCAGCATTCAGCGCATTTGTTTTAACTTTTGAATGGAATGGTTAAGGCTGAACCATTAAGATTTGGGATGTTGCTGAACCATTAGCACTGAACCATCAAGCACTGAAGTAGGCTAAACCTTAATGAGACTCTCCTACCAATGTGGGAAAAGAAAACTAACCATTAAGAGGCACAACTTAATGATTTAGCACTTAACCATTTAGACCTCTTAACCATTCAACACTTAATTAACCAAACAATCCCTTACACTAGTTATAAATTATTTTGTTAGAAGATCTCAAAAGTTCATCTAAAATTTGAAGATGAATTTAATTTGTTTCGACTTTCGAAATCAGACAGATCAAAATAACTGATAGTAAATCGAAATTCCCACCATTAACATCATCATCTTCTTCCTCCAAAACCTGCAAATCGAAAACCCCACCATTAACATCATCATCTTCTTCTTCCAAAACCTGCAAATCGAAACCCCCAACTCTCAAACCCTACTACCCGCAAAACCCTTAAACCTGCAAATTTTCATATCTACTTTCACCAACTTGCAAAACCTTGAACCTGCAAACCCCTAAAACCTGCAAAATGAAGACAATGATGGTGAGCGATGAAGACAATGATGGTGATGGGCTATGATGAGGGTGGTTGGTGAATGACAAAGATGGTGAGGAAAGTGATGGCAGAGCAGCGGTGGAAGGTGGTCTGTGGTGATGGATCAAAGATGGTATAGGTGTCGATGTGGGTCTAGTGTTTGAAATGTTGGCGGTGGTGGCTGAAATGTTGGTGATGGTGGCTGATAAAGGGAGAGAGGCTGATAAAAAAATTTTTTAACATAAATGCCACATCACTCGCCACGTATTACCATTTTTGACACACAAAATGTCATGTCAGCATCACACTACGGAGTTAGGAGTCAGTCAGTCAGTTTGGGTCCGTTGGTGGCTAACATGTCGAAATGTGGGGCTGCTAGGAGATATTCGTTAGTTGGGACCGACAGTGGCCAATGGCCAATAGTTCGGATTATTTAAATCCATTACTCCTTAAAAAATACAAAATTAAATAACAATAAATAAAACATCTACTCATCGTGATCGTTGTTCCAAATGTAGTCAATCAAATCCGCTTGAAGATGACAATGTATGTGCTCGTTACTTAATGAGAATTCGTTTAACTCTTGTTGTTCCGAGCTAACCGGAATAGTATTCTCCTCCACCGTGTTTTACTCGAACTTACAAATAGCTCGCCCTTCGTCTTCGAGGATCATGTTATGCAGCAAGATACAAGCATACATACAATAACAGAGTTTTTTGGGTTCTAAAGCACATGTCGGGTTTGCGATGATGTGTCATCTTGATTGTAGAATCCCAAATACTCGTTCAGTGTCCTTTCTCGCTGATTCTTAATAGTTGGCAAATTTCTTTCGTTTTTCGTCGACAGGGTGCGGATCAGTTTTAATGATTTTGGAATAGGTTGGGTATATTCCACCAGCAAGATTATACTCGTGCTTGTATTGCACCCCCGAAACTGTAAAGCTAGAATCTGGACCAGTTCCTTTTACAATATCGTCGAAAACCAGTGATTGATATATGACGTTAATGTCGTTATTCGAACCTAGAAAACCAAAGAAAGCACGCCAAATCCATAAATCTTGGGACGCAGTAGCCTCAAGGATTATTGATGGATGTCCTTGATCGCCTCACATAAACTGTCCGCGCCATGCATTCGGGCAATTCCACCATGGCCAATGCATGCATTCAATACTTCCAAGCATTCCTGAAAAACCATGCTTTTGTATGAAGTCCACCACTGACCGACTACCACCCAACAAACCACCCTCCGTCCAAACAACCTGCAACTCACCAGCTCCGACTCAAACCAACCTGAAACGATCCCCCGCTGCCATTCAATTACCCACTGCAACCACCTATAAACCCGACCCAGACCACCCTCCGAACCCAACCTTAACCTGACCAGACCCACCGGTAACCCTACCCAACCCTTCACTCACCACACCTCCATCTCCCACCAGCGACCACCCACTTCAACACCCACCTTAACCTGACCCGACCCACCGTCGTTCTCCTCTCCGGCGATAAACCCCCAAAACCCACCACACCTTCCACCACCTTCCGAGCAATAAACCCCTAAAACCCATCCATCCTTCAAACCCACCTAACTCCCACCACCATCTTCAACCTCCTCCACACTCCCCTAAAACCTGCCACCACACTCACCTGAAACCTACCCCAAAGCATAAAACAACCCCAAAATAAACAACAAAACTAACTAATTGAGACAATAAATATTATTGTTAATTAAGCAGTAGGGTATACACGAGCCGGTGGTTGTATGGTGGCTGGTGTACGGTGGTCTAGGTAGGGTTGGGTGTTGTCACCGAGGTGGGGTGGTGGTGAATTGGGAACGACAGAGAGATGGGAGGGGGTTGGCGTGGTGGTGGTGGTTTTTGGAGATGGTCATGGTTGTGGTGGCGGTGGTGGCATTGATGGTTGCTGGTGAAGGGTGGTTGTGGTTTAGAGAGAGAAAGAGGGGAGAGGGAGGGTCACAGCTGTCACAGAAGAGAGAGAAAGGGGGGGTTGGGTTTTATAAAACAACTTTCAAAAATGCCCTTAAGTTTGGGTTTTTATATTTTGGCCACATAGAAATTTTGATTTTACACCTAGGCAATGCCACGTCAGCTTCTGTTAGCCACGTAGGATAAAAACTAACGTCGTTAAGTCTGGGAGTGATGAAAGACAATAAGTTGAAAGTTGGGAGTGCTATTGGCAAAGTGATAGTTGAGAGTATTATCCGCCAATAGGCGATAGTTTGGAGTAATTAAATCCATTTTCCCTAAAATTTTATACAAGTTGATGATCTGTAGTTTTCATATTTATGGGCCCGTTCAGTTTACTATACTTGTAGCATTATAGGTCCCGATTTTTTTGTTTGGTCTGTGATAATTTGAATAACTTTAGGTATCATATCAAATGGAAACCGACACATGATAATCTCTTTTTATAAGTTATTCAAAAAACGTAGGTTAAAAACCATTCAAATAGGAGGGTTGGGTTATTCTACAAAGGCTACAAAAAATGAGAAGGGTGAGAAGCCACTAAAAAATGACATGTGTCCAAAGGATTAACAAGTGGGAGGGGTAATTTTGTCAAAAACATATGCACATGCAAGTCACATGCCATTTCCACCTTCATTTTTAAATGCCCGTAACTTTTTTATACGTCATCCGTTTTAAAATTGGTGGCCAATATGTCGAAAGTTGGGACCGCTAGTGGTTATTTTCGTAGTTGGGACTATTATTGGCCAATAGTTAATAGTTGAGATTATTTATTTCCATTACTCCTTAAAAAAAACAACTATATGATCTCTCAACTTTTTAGTTTTAGGCAACTTAGAAGTTTTATACGTTTAAAATTAGTTCAAGAAGAGATTGCCCTCCTTCCAGGCCTGAAAACCTTGCTTCCTTCTCTTACTCGAAGAAGATCGAATTGGTTCAAGAAAACTCATACCGACTCTTTGGCTACGATTGCTTCCTTCTTTGATGTTGATTTGATAGAGATGGCAGATGTCCTTCGTAACAAGGATCACATCAACAAAATATTTATAGAGTTTTTGTGCCTTCATCTTGGTTGGCGCCTAGATTGAGCCCTGGGACTGATCTTCTTGGTGGCTTTACTGCAACAGTAGTCACAGTGAAAGGTCGACGGGAGGCATAGCTGCATAGCAAAATTCCTCACCGGGATGACCGGACAACCTATCGACCAGATCGCACCAGTGGAGTGATTAAAAGCGTCTTTGGAGCGAATCCTTTGAAGTAGTTGTGCTCTAATTGAGTGAACCGTGGATCATAAATGATGAGCGGGATCTTGCTGTACAAGCTCTATTGCCCAAGATGGATGTGGAAACCCATGTCTTTCTTTCCATTAGTTCAGCCACTGTATCAATGCCTATAGGTGAAGCAACGGATTGGACTGTGTATTTTTCTTCAGAAAACCGAGGCGTAGGCCAAGAGTGAGGCCTTCTTGATTCATCATGGTCAAGAAGCCGACGTCACCTAAGCCACATATACTCGATTTTATTTACTTGAAATACCCAGTGGACCAAACGAAACAACACTAGGTCTTCAACTAAAGCTTCGCCAATACTGAAAGTCTCAAATAAGGAAATAGCGGTGCGTGAAAAAGAGTTCCCAAGTTCGACTTCCGCCTTGTTCCTGTAGCTAGGGGCCGTGTCCTGTCTTCCTCTATGTATGCACATAGGAGTCGGATATCCAAATTTTTTGGGAAACGTTTGAACTATTTCAATAGTTTTGGTCCTTTTGGAAAATTAGAACCACCAAATATAACCTAAAATTGAAAACCAAAGTCTTGTAGTTTTGAAAATTAGACCCACCAAATATAACCTCAAATCGAAACCAAACGCCTATAGTTTTGAACATTCGACCCACCATACCAGTTAAACCCGGTCTCATTACAGTTGATTATTATTTATATCAGTGGTTACACAAACCGAAACATGTGTATATATACGTGTATGTGTAAGTTTTACCTAAATACATGCATCTTCACAAGTGACATCATTAGCCGGTGCATTCCATTATCGTGCTACCAGCATTGTAGTAGCATAAGAATCGACTAGACTGAATATCACCCAACTGTGATATTTGACTCATTATGCCTACATGACACTTATCGTATCCTTTGCACCAATAATAATTTATAAAACAAAAACAAAATCTAACACAAAATAATCTATATGAAATCTATATGTAATCACACAAACATAAAAGAAATAATTTAATAGAAAAAAAAAACCAAGTATAACACACAGATCAATTGCCTGGAGAAACATAATCCCATACCCAAAAGCCAGCCGAAATTCAAAACAGGATCCGTATCATAACTTCATAACTTCATCCCCCTGCTTATAATAAAAATTACATAAAGTTAAAATCTTGAATATGATTATTATGTTTTCGGATAGTAGATAATCAAGTAAATATTAAAAATGAATAAAAAGTAATTTGAACCTCACCTGGTGGTTCGTTCCAGCCACAGTTCAAAGGGTTCAATCAAGAACTAATCATTACCATTTATGGGTGCAAAGCTTCACTTTCCAGTAACCATCATTCTAATTCAACAATCGACGATTGTACATTTGTACCAAACCGAACAGAATCAAATTCCAAATGTTCTATTATACAGATTGGCTGAAGTTGACAGGTGGAATTTTGTATCCTCGTGACCCGAATAATATCTGTTGAATCCCATTCTATCATTTCCATTATTCCAGTGACCATCAACATTCAAAGAACTCATTTGCTGCTGAAAACTGGTCTGCTGATAATTATCAGTATATCTAGGGGTTTGGTGAGAAATGATGATTGCATCAAAAACTGAAGTCTAGTATCATTTTCAAAAGAATTAATATGTGCAGGGATGTTAGATCTTGTCGGAACTCTACCGCCAACTGCCAAAATTGCAGGATCCATAAATTCCAAATCACTAATATTTACAGTGGCTGCTGCTGCTTCATGTGATTTTCTTAAAGTATCAAAATTATGATTTCCTGAAAAAATTAAACTAATTAATAAAAAATGAACATTGCTAAAATTTGCGAAAATAAAAAAGGAATATTGGATTTTAATAATCCCAACTTTCGGCTATTGGCTGCCACCAAACCACCTTCAGAAATCGTTGCTGCTGGCCCACATTTTAACACATTTTCCCTTATCGGTCCCATACTAGTTAAAAGTTAACTCAGTTTTTGCTCCATGTCATCAACACTTTGCCACATAAGTGGTCCACGTCATCAAAAGCTTGACTTTTACCACAGCAGTCCACGTCAGCAAAACTTTGACTTTTGCCACTTAAGCAGTCCACGTCATCAAAAACTCATTTGGTTAAGTTTTATTTAGTATGGGACCGTCGACTGCTAAGGGAATTGGTTAAAAGATAGGGACTGCTAGACATTAGTAGTGATTTTTTAAGGTGGGGTTGGTGATGGCCAATAGCAGATGGTTGGGATTATTTAAATCCAATATTCCTATAAAAAATACTAACCTGATGTGTTGTTTATTGTGAAGCCTGGAGGTGGGGCTCTGCTAGGCCCGGAAAATCCAGGTGGGGCGGATACTTGTGTTCTTGAAACTGTTTACACAAGCCAAAACAAGAAACCTAAATCATCAAATGAAAAATATTATATGTAATTTCTTTGTCCATATTATAAGTTGCAGAAAACATACCTGAAATTTTAGTTTCAGGAAAACCGGCTGCAAAATGATTAGATTTCTCAAAGCTAAAAGAAGAGAAACCGTTGCTATTACTAAGCTTGTTGTCATTATAAATACTATTATTACTATATTCAACACCTCGTCCAAAATCACTTAAACTTGGTGCATAATTTAATCCTTGATCTGATCCCAAATCACTTAAGCTTGGTGCATAATTTAATCCTTGATCTGTGCAATCATCCTGTCGGGCAAACGAGAATCTTGACTGGTTGCTGTTATTTGGCTTTCGTGAACTCAAAACTTGTCTATTATTTTCACCCAAAAAATTAGCCAAATTTTGAGGTGAAGTCAATTGTTCATCCCACGGTCAAAATCATTGAACAGAATATTAGATATTATGGTGTCTTCTCTTAAATCTATGTCAGGGGTACTGTGATCTTCAAACACTCCATTAGATATATTGAAGGGGTCTTGTGGAGGCTTTTCAGGATTTTGATCCAGTGAGGCAGGGTCCATAATATGAGGTGGATTTTGTTTTTCGGTTCATTGATTGCAACTTGAGATACTTTCTTTTGTAGATCTGATACTATATCAGGTTCTTTTCTAGTCAGAGAAGTAACTGTATGTAAATCCTCATGAGGTTGCGGTGTTTGATTCTTGTTGGTGGTTTCTAATGATGTGTCCAAAGATGTGTTTCTATGGTCTGGTGAAGTTGAAAGATGGATGCTTGGGGTTGAGGAAGAAGAAAGTCCAGTGGTGACAAGTGTCTTGCATAGAGCTGTTCTGTCGTCCAAGCGCACAGTTTTTTTAGCAGATGCCGGATTTCCCAAATTGCCATTTTCTTGTAAATTGTGTTTTTCTTCACAATGCTTCTTGGGAAGTGTAGTACTTGCTCCATTTGCCACAATTGGCTGACTAATTGAACCACGAGTTCCCCTATAGCAGATCCAAATCAGTAAAATTTAATACAACAGTTAGTCGGATTATTCTACCTTTAAAAAGTAAGAAAACAGTTAATTGAGTCAAAATTGGCCCAATGTGTTTTTTTTCATGTATAAATCTCGCTGGTCACTACTCAGATAATAAGAATATTAAAAAAAATATATATTCATTTGGTGATCATATTTGACATAACTAATTTTATCAAAAAAAGGGAGAAAAAGTATTTAGGTCAACCCAACCCAACCCAATTTATTTTAATCGTACAAAATTATCTGTCTTAACTTTTAACACAAACATTTTGACATGTCGCCCAGCGCCCAGCCCATCAACCCAAATTTCAACCGCTAACAAACAGAAATGTGAACTTTACCATGAGGCTGCAGCAGGAAGGGCTACTGATCTACCACAGCTACTATTTGGTGGGGAAACTTTCAGGGTGTTTGCTGGATTCTGTTAGCCAACAGTAAACAAAGTTGTCAAAGCATTTTCACCATAACAAGAAGAATTAGACTATTAACAATAACATGAAATAAAGAAGAGAATATCCAATCTACAAAGTTCATAATTATAAACGGAAATGTGAAATGGTCTCTAAATATGAATAACTTCACCAGATTTTCAGTCAAAATTTTCAGGTTAAAGAAAATTCCAAACTTAACAGAAATCTTACAGCCGATAACAAAAAAAATATATCTTACATTAGTGGTGTTTTTACTAATAGGTTTTGAGTAGTCGTCAGCCGGAGGTGGTAAAAGATTTCCAGAACGCCGTTGCATGTCATTTGTAGCACCAGTAATTTGCTGAACTTTATTCCTTTAGAATCATAATGTATGTTAATTTATGAAAAATAAACTAACAAAAGGGATAGGACATGATGAAGTTACGACGGTTGAACAATAAAAGGTCAATAAATGAGAACGTGTCTTGCCATAATAATATGAAAATACCTTGTAAATGCTGAAACTATTTCATCTTTAGTGAAGCTATCTTCTTGTGGTCCATACTCATGCAAATACAGACAATCAGCATTGGTGCAAAGCTGGAGCAATAAAGTAAAAGTGCTCAACACAAAATATATATTTTACCATGCCAAGGAATAATTAAAAAACAGAAGTGACAAACTGGGCTGATCGAGCGGATTGAAACGGGTTTGGGTTGAAAAGGGTCATATCTTTAGCATAAGAAACTGGCCAGGTTGGGCTAGGTTGATCCACAAATTACTTTTTCTCACTTTTTTATTTCTTATGAAAAAAAGTTAGTTATGACACAATATTGTTACAGTAATTATACAATTCTTCAAATAGAATGGTGTAGGAGGTTGTATAGAATAGATGTAAACATTTACGTTGGCAAGCTTTCGACCCATTCGACCTCTTTGAAATAGAACACAAGCCCAAACCAAGTCATTTATAAGTAAATTGATCAAAACTGACACCTCTACAATCAACCAACTTTCCGTCAACAAATTTACTGTTTTATTAACCACAGGTCCATACCGTATTCCTCAGCCATGCATGACAGTACTTTGTTGTCCCAAAACAGGCCCTGCAACAAAACCCAACTAGTATGAAATTTTTTTTTTTTAAATGAATAAAGAACATTTTGGTCATGTTTCCAACCTTAAAGTTCTACCCTCCAGGATAAA
>CM061229.1:16827805-16854224 GCA_030844895.1 Ambrosia x helenae | reverse complement strand
TGATTTGTCCTTGGATTCTTTCTTTCTTCCAGTCCTCTTGCTTTAATGCTTCAACTTGAGCTTCACGGATTCGCTCGAATAGACCTAAAGTTACCACGAGTTGCATAGATCGCACTCGTATAGGTGTATAGTCCTCTTTGCGACTCAGGGGATCGGACACCACGTTGGCCTTTCCCGGATGGTAATTGGATTAAACAGTTGTAATCTTTTATCGTTTCTAACCATCGTCTTTGCCTCATGTTTAGATATTTCAGGCCAAAGAGTACTTTAGGCTTTTATGGTCCGTGAAGATTGTGACCTTTACCCATATAGGTAGTGCCTCCATATCTTCAAGGCAAAGACAACGGTCGCTAGTTCTAGATCATGAGTTGGGTATTTGGTCTCGTGGACTTTCAATTGTCTTGAGGTATAAGCTATGACTTTGCCTCGCTGCATTAATACGCATCTCAACCCAAGGATAGATGCATCCGAATAGACTACCATGTCTTCCGTGCCTTCGGGTAAGGTAAGCACCGGGGCATGAGTCGCTCTTTCCTTGATCGTATTAAATGCTTGATCATGTTCTTCTTTCCTTGAGAACCTTTCATCCTTTCGAATTAGCTTGGTTAATGGGGCGACGATCTGATGGGTTTTGGGTGGACTCCGTTTGGATACGGCTTCTATTCTTTTGGGTCCACCAACACACCCTTGTTACTTGTCACTTGCCCAAGGAATGGACCTCTCTAAGCCAAAACGCGCACTTCCATAATTTAGCATAGAGTTTCTTCCTCCTCAAAGTGGAGAGTACCTCGCGTAAATGGCAAGCATGATCGACCTCACTTTTCGAAAAAAAATGAGAATGCTGTTAATGAAAACTATCACCGACTTGTCGAGCATCGGGTTGCAAACTCGATGCATTAAGTCCATGAACGCCGCATGGGCATTCATCATCTGAATGACATCACCAGAAATTCATAATGTCCATACCGCGTTTGGAACTTAGTTTGGGCACATCTGCCTCTTTTAGTTTCAGTTGTGTGATATCCCAATCTCAAGTCAATTTTGAAATACCAAACTCGCGCCCTGGGGTTAATTGAATAAGTCATCGATTCACGAGAGTGGATACTTATTCTTCACCATGAGTTTATTCAAATCCCGTAATCGATGCACATATGGAGATTCCAGTCCTTTTTCACAAATAGAACCTGTGCTCCCCACAGGGACACACTCTGTCGAATGAAACCTCTATCAAGGAGGTCTTGCAACTGGGCCATCAATTCTTGTTGTTCAGACGGTGCGAGTCTGTATGGTGCCTTAGAAACTGGCTTAGCCCCTGGAATAAGCTATATCCCAAATTCTACCTCTCTATCAGGAGGTATATCCGGAAGTTCATCCGGGAAGACGTCTTCGAATTCTTGCACTATCGCACGTTTTGAGTATTCGTGACCTTTTCTAGTGTATGAGTCACATATGTGATGTAAGCCTTGCACCCATGTTGCATAAGATTTTTGGCTTCAAGTATAGAACATACGATGGGGTTACAGTTTTCTTCCTATGTATTGTGATTTGCTTCCCACATGGGGAGGTGAGCGTTATCATCTTGCGTAATAGTTTACTTGGGCGTGAAATTGAGATAGCAGTCCATCCTTACCACTACTTTGGATTCTCCCATTTCCATAGGCACTAGATCTATCAGGAAGTCCTCCCCGTTTATGTTGATTTTACAACCTCGGCATATATCAAAGACAACAAAGTGTTTATTATTACCTACTTCAAGTGGAACAAGTAATTTTATAAGAATGAATATGGGTATCAAATAAGTAGGAGAGAGCCCAAATAAATAGAGAGACCCAAATAGAGAGCCCAAAAGCAATAAAAGTTCTACAAAGTTTAAAATTTGGTTTTTGACCAGTGAGACCTAAAACTCTGCTCTCTCTCTCTCTGCTCTCTCTACTCTCTCTCTCTCTCTCTCTACATTCTCTCTGTGATCTCCCATCTCTCTCTTGCACCCCCCACCCCCCCCCCCCCCCACTTTCTTTGACAAGACTGCTGAAGAAAGAAAATTGTGGCGAATGATGGAGCAGAATCCAACCTTCTGTGGACAATCAAAAAGTGCTGCAAAGAGACTGGCCAAACGGTATGAAAGTTTTGTTAAATGTGGAAATTGGACACATGAAGGAACATGCAACAAAAACATGACTTACTCACAGTTCGAGTACACTATGCTGTTCCAGGAGGGCGCGATACGATACAGGGTTGAGCGTCGCATCAGGAAAGAAGCAATATCGACTGCACTGTGAGAACTGAGATCGCGATGATGAAGGACCGATGAATAAACACCAAACTCCTCTTGGAAATCATCGCTGAACAAGTCGCACTCTGCTACAGCCCTCCTCCCCGGCTTGCTGCCTCTCGACTATGACTATCCACCGCGGTCTGGTAACTCATCCCCCTATTGTATAGTAAAAAAATATATTTTATTAGTCTTAGCACCCCTACATTACAACCCTTTTGAAAGCCCTCTTGATTTACCATAGTTACTCGATTTAGAGACGAGGACTTGAATTGCGTAGAAGCCTATGACTTGTGTCGACTTTAGTTCTGACTTGAGTGTTCACCCCCAAAACTCACCAAACAGATAGACCAGAGTGGTGAGTGAACATTGTGAGCAGGTATAGGTCTGAGCATAATCTAAGGGTTAAGTAGCCGTGTCATGCAGTTTTTATTTTTGCATGTAGTTAGCTTCTGGTGCCACGATTAGAAAGCACTGCACACTTCACTGCATTTGAGTCTAGTGTATACATCTAAACTTCATTTTATGCTTGTACGTTTTCTTTTCTTGGGCGCGTTGTTTTGCGCATGGTTTTAAAATATCTTTGTTTGGTTTACCTTCCGCAACTTAACTAAACTTTTTGGTAAACGCTAAACTTGATTTTGAAATGAACTAAATGGTTTGGGCATTTAGAGTCGTTCTTATGACTTATGGCTATGGGATCCTGGTATGTCACGCGCCTCGCGGTATAAACCCTGCAGTGGAAATTTGAGGGTGTGACAGATTGGAATCAGAGCCATTGGATATAGTGAACTAGGAATTGCATTCTAGTCTATAATCATCATAGCATAAGCATTGCATTAGTTACACTCACAGCTTAGTAGTTTATTTTTAGTTATTTGGTGTGTTTATCTTCTTAACTAATTCTTGTTTGTTTATCTTTGTGACAGGTTCAATTAGTGATTAACTTAACAAACCTAAAACCAACCTAAAACTTAACTTATAAAACAAGCTACCATGGGGTTGGTACGGCTTCTGGTAGTCCCGAGCTACATCCAAGGCACGGAAACCGGTTAGTGAGACAAGTCCCTAGGGTTTATGATATCCAAACCGGGTTCTACGCAATGGCTTCTGAAGTGGACCAGATCCGGGTGACAAGTTTCTGGTTCATACCAGATGTGTGCGTGACTTTCTTGGAAAAGTGAGGATTCCCTACGGGTGCACTAGTGATCTTCGGATTGGTCACTTGTAGTGATTTATCTTATTTAAACGTCCCGATATTCTCTATTTCCTTGCACACCTTTAGGATTATGTTCCACCTTTGTTAAGGATTTCATTCATAAGTCTTGGGGGTTAAGGGTTGAAATTGTTAAGTCACATAATCACTAAACCAAACTTATATTTACCTGATCAATAAATATTTAAGTTTTCACTTTTAAAGTTAAATAAAACAAGAATACTTTTATCCAATTCTTGTTAGTACAATGCCGTTAACTTCTTAGATGGTCCCCCGTCACACAAGCTGATGGTATGTGAGATCCTTCGGTACAGAAAGCAAGAGTTGAGAGAGTTGGAAGGGATTCCCAGTCAGAATTAAGCCTCTACATAAATTTAAGAAGGTAAATTAGAGAATCCAGTGCTTAAACGAATGGCTTGGCGGTGGTTTTGGGAAGTGCCTAAAAATCATGACTCAAACTTTCCAAAAAGCTACATGACTCATGTGCGTTAGGTAACACCACACTTGTCAACCAGGAGAAGACCGGCCTACAGGACAGCAGTCTGAAGACACCTTTATGGGGACTCGTACACTTCTCCTGTGCGTGACCCATAGACTAGCTGAAACGTCATTCCTTTTTTATTTCTTGCCCATCTCCTAACTCTGAAGTGACCAATCATAACCTGTTCTCCTCACCAATAATTAAAACTACTACCCACTTAATATAATTAGCCTGTTTATTTGGAAGGTCACCGAGACATGCATGTCTTCTATCCCTACTATTTTATCTTCTATTTGAAACCGAGAATAAAAGTGACGAAAAGTTGAGTAGATGAAAGTGTGTTCTTTGGAATACGATACTCGGTATATACCCTAGAAATCTATATTATACACATCAGGTTCTTTGCCTATGTGTTGGTTTTAGTTTCTAAGTAATTATCGCTTGCTTATAAATTTAAAACTTGTTAAACGGTTTAGTAAATTTCATCTTTTTCCCAAAACCAAATGTTTTGAAAATTAAAAGATCTAGTTTTTGACGCCGAGAAAAATGATATATTTTCTAATTACTAAAACCAGGCACATCAGTAAGTAAAACTCGTTGTTTCTTCATTGAGAATAAAGAAGCAATCCCTACCCATCAAGCCCTAACCCAAACCAGACGCCCATGGTTTCCTTCCTTCCTCTCTCTCTCTCTTTCTCTCTCTCTTTCTCTCTATTTCCCTCTCTTTCCTCCCTCTCTCATCCTCCATGACCTCTTTCTCCGCTTTTACAATAACCTCTACACCATCAACATCGCCTGTATTATTTAATGCTGCCCTTTTCTAGGTTCAGGCTGAACATTCCGGTTATAATGAATAGGTAAAAGAGCATAAATTGATTACCCTCAATCAGGTTCCTCTCTCTCATCTTTCTATTTTTAGATATGGGTAGGTTTTGTCGTCATTCTTCATTATTTTACTAATTAATTTTTTATTTAATGGTTTATGTGCAGGGGAAGCTGTGACCTTAGAAGTCAACCCACCAATTGCAACCTTTGTTAGAATTTCAGGTAGATTAGTTCTAGAACATGTTGTGTGTGTGTTTTCTATTTAAATAATTCATGTGTTTTTAATAATGATATAGGAACCTTTGATTTTATTAGTTTGGATTTGTTTTTTTTTTCTCTGTTCTTAGTCTCTATATTTAAATGTCATACCTTCCGGTTTACTTTTGATATAAGATTTTCAGCAAGTTCTCAAACAATAATTTTTATGGAATTTATGTAAATGAAATTAGTACACTTACACACTACTTTTTCTATATGTACGATTTTTTTATTTAAATGACATTGGGGTCATATTACAGGCCATTATAACTGTTTTGGTCAAATATTACCGAAGTAACTTGATGATCAACTTAGTTAAGTGGGGTAGTATACTTAATGCAAAAATCAAAGTAAGGAAGTAAGGATCCTTGAACAACAGTCAAGATCCTGAATAAGAAACAATGTAAAAAGTAGAAACACGGTTGTTGTACGAAATGAACTCAATACAATGATTGATATGAATGATAATAACATAGAACATAGGATTTTGTTACAAGGAAAAGCCCATGATCTTCTTAGAGAAGATGATCTCCGGCATAAAAAACCCCGGGAGCTGACAACGGCTAAACACCGTCATAATCCATAAACAAGGAAGCTGAAAACAACGGAGGTGAGGAATCCACGTTCGCGACGACGACAATGGTTCGTCCGTCTCCCTAGATCTTCATCTTCCACCGCTCTTGTCTCTATCTTTGTATATTCTGTATCGAGTCATCACATCAACGCCCACCATCACCGCCATACGACGGTGGTTTTAATATAGAGAGGGTGGTGTTTTCCAGAGAGAGAAATAGGAGATGGACAAAGATGAAAAATTTAGACCATGTTTAGCGGTTAGCCAAATGGCCATGGAAGGGGACTTTGGTGCCCCCTTTTTGCGCGACTACACCACCCCCAAGGGCGCCAATTTATACAATTTGGTTGTGGCGTGAACAGTTTCACGAGGGAAGGAACATTTGAACAACCAATTAAATCCTTCCAATTTCTCTTTCCTCCAACAGCTACTTCCTTTTTAAATTTTTTTTTTTTTTATTCAATTTTAACATCTTTATATACACACACTCACACCACACCACTACACCCCTTGTCAATTTCAAACTCTTTCAAGCCCTATATGAGACCCACATGACACATGTCACAAAATGTCTAAGGGAGGGGTTTGAAATTTACCCACCACTACACATGGCCTTAGATAGAGAAACAAAACGTGCAAAAAAAAAAAAGAGAAGTTAGAGAGAAAAAAAGTGCAGAGAAGAGAGAGAGGCAGTGCATAGAAAATGATAGAAAATGGATGTTTTAAAGGAAGACAAAAGACAAAAACGTCCCTAAAAAACCTCCATATTACGAAAGTGGTACTGTAACGTAATTTGTTATGTGGTCAGGGTTTTTATGAAATTTGGGCTATTTGATCTTTAAAATTAACAGTGAGCTGGTTGATTTAAATTGGGTTTTTGTGCAAGATTAGGCCATTTATAACTTTTTGAAAAGCTGGGATGGTAGTTTTGCAAAAGTTTAATTGGCCAGATTATCAGTTAAAACTTTGACCGGGCGCTTCTGTAGGTAAACATAAAATAAAATCTTCGCGCTATGAACGTACGGAAAAAAAATTGGGATACCCTTGGATTTTCTTCTAAAGGTAAGGCCTGCTTACATCTACTTTTCCGAGACCCTATCAATAACTTTGCTATAGCCAATAGGTAAGATTTTACTGAGTATGGTTGTTGTTTGTTGTTCTTTGGCCCTTTTTTTTCCTGCGACTAGAGCTTTTGATAATTAGGGGTAAGATGCAATAAATCACAATTTTAGCTGATTTCAATTTTGTATAATTATATATACTAGTAAAAATGCCCGCGCGTTGCTGCGGGTGTTTATGTTTTTGCCATGCTCGTTGCGCTACAAGTTTCGCTTATGTTATTTATAAAATTTATGTGCTAATTCAACAATATATCAATTTTCAAAGGACAATTTATTATCTGACCACCAAATGCAAATTGGTATATATTTCCCTACTCGGTTCGAGAGAATGGTAGACTGTAATTTTCAAGCTCAATAAATGATTTTGGTGCTTCTATACTCATATACGATAACATCTTACATCTTGATCACCTAGAAATGAAAAACCTTTGTCATCATACCAAAACAAAAATAAAATAAAGAATAAACAAATATTTTGCAACAACATTATCTATAAGATAAAGCATATAGAGAGAACATGCAAAATATAGGTATTGACCGTACAAACCAATCAGTTGTAGAATAAGTACCTAGCAAGTAGCTTTCCTTAACGGCGTCATACATGCATAATAATAATAATAATAATAATAATAATAATAATAATAATAATAATAATCTAATATAGATGACTTGCTTAGTCATTTGTACAATTGTAATCAAATGTTGCACATAGGGGCATAAAGGGAAGGATTTGGCAAAAATATAGTTGTTTTACCTTGTGACCTTTTGTATGCCATCTTAAAATGATGGTGAAATTACCTTCTTACCCATCTCTCCTCCTTAATAAGGTTACATAGATAATAAACGTTGCGGTCATTTGAATAGTAATTTAACACCGTTACTTTCCTCCCGTTAAATTTAGCGTCGACTGACATTGGGCTATGTGACCACACGCCTCTTTTTTTCTCTCCCTTTCTTTCTCTATGTCCAGATTCACTCTCTCTCTCTCTATTCATCCTCTCCATTCTCTTTTTTTACACTTTTTCCTCTCTCTCTAAATAACTCACCGGTGATGATGATGGTTGTTGCTTTTGTAAGCCCCTTCATTCTACATGTGCTCACACATAGAGAAAAAGCATTTGAGGGAGATGGAATCCGTCGCCCGCCCCTGCTTAGCCGCATCCTCTTCCTCTTTAGCCGTGTTTTTATCATATGTTGATGATGGATGGTGGCGATGGTGGGTGGGATGGTCAGTGTCCCGATCTCCACATCGGTAACCTTCCTCGACGACAGGTAAAGCATATGAACACAGATTCTTTTTCGTGTTTCGCTTTTGTTTTGACGTGAGTATTGACTTTTTTTCCTTAGCATTTTGTCGAACACATCACGTGTGTCGTTCTTTTTTTTTTAGGTTATTAGGGATGTAAGGGTGATTATATGGTGTTTTGTTGTATTAGTTTATGTCAAGTAGGTTGTGGTTGGTCGGGTATGGTGGGTTGACGATGGTTTACTGGAGTTGCAGATTTTAAAGGAGATGAAGACAATTGCCATACAAGTTAGTTCCAATATGTTGTTGGGTTAGTCTCCGGTAAGCCTCTTTTCTCTAGCATGTTGCTCTAGGCTAGGGTTTCGGCTACTATACTGCTGGTATTGTTCATGGAATTTTCTCTGTTGTGGTTGCAGATTTGGCTACGTCACCTTAGATGGTTGATGTTTCCATTGACTCCTCCTCTTTTGAGTTTGCATCCTATGGTTTATCGGTCAGTTGGTCAGCTTTTACTCCGACTTGAAGGTTTTTTTTATTCAATCCCTTTTAGATTATACTGTATTTAAAGCTGTTAATCGATTTTTTCTTAGCTAAGTTGTCCGATTTTGAATTTTTAGGTTGAATTCTTGTAGACTTTTCCCTGTGGATTTTAGGCAATAAAAAAATGCTTTTCCATCCATTGTTGAATGTTTCTGTACTGTCATATTGAGCACAAAATGCATTTTTGTTACCTGGGGTTTGCTAGTTATTCTGTTACTTGTATTTTGCAATGGGCATCCATTAAAAATGGATTTTTGTACCTGTGCTAATATGCCACAATTAAAATGGCATTACCTGTATGTGGTATAGTGGTCCCATTACTCACTAATTATCATTTTGATTATGAAACTTGACTTTTTTTACATGATAATCGATCCGACTAATTTGGTTTTTGATATCGCAGAATGTTGATGAAATTAACCCATGGCTTTTAAACACCACACTTGAATTAGAAGCCATAAAAGCCGAGAAATGATGATGAAGCAAAAGCAACATAGAATCCGCTAAAGATTGCTTGTCAAGAAAGCGATGAAGCTAAAGTTCAATTTCAGAAGTTACTAAACAAGATGATGCCTTCAAATGACCAACAAGATTTAGAAGTTACTAAACAAGACTATGCCTTCAAATGATCAACAAGCTTTCAAGACAACTGACCCATCAATTCTGAATGTTTTTGTCAACTTCAACATCATCAAGGCCGGTTAATGATGCCCAAAAGCAAAAAAAGGTATATATAGAAGAGAGAAAGAGATGGTGGTGAGTTTGGTTGAGCAAATTGGGAACCAAATGCTTTTGTTTCGTTAATTCTACAGTTTTGTTTATGTATTAATAGTTGATTTTTGTGAAGTGGTACCAGTGTCACACTCCCGTGACGTTGAAAACCACATTTTTTCTAGTTTAGCGTGCTGCATCTTGCACCGATAAAATGACACGGCCGTGCAACGCGCGCCCATAAAATACACTAGTATATGTTTATCCATCTTATAATGAAGTTTTATTCAATTTTCCTAACACATAGCAACAACTAATGTGACACGATACGTAGATTAACATACCGCAACATGATTAACAGAACTAAAAATAAACAAAAATTGTTCTGCTATGACAAGCATTTAACCTTATTTTAAACGCCAATTGTAATTATATTATAATGTATTATAAATATGAACCCCTTTATTGCACCGCAAGTACATGGCCAAGAAGTGGATTTTAAAAAGTCAACTGTACTAATCAAAATTGAAAGAGTTTTAAAAGTCAACGACACCAAACGTTATCAGTAATAAACATTCCCTGTAAGAAATTAATAATCAATTATTGTTCGACACATAAAGAAACACAAGTGGTTATTATGCCACTTTGTCATATGTTAGGCCTTAAACCAACCTTACTTCAAATTTATACAAAAAATTAATGTTATGCCTTAAAAAAAAAATTTTAACGGCAAATTTCTACTCCTTATGAGACTTGAACTCATGACTCCCCCTTAGGTGTTTCTAGAAGCTTTTGCTTCTACCATTGGGCCACCAACCCCAATGGCAATGTTATGCCTTAAGTTGACTTCAAACTCATAACGGGTGTTTTGGACGAATGGCGCCATAGGGTGTTTTCTTCTTGGTGGATGTGCAATGGACCGTTGAACGGTCATGTTGATTTATAAAAAAAAATCAATCTATATACATATATACATGATACCTTTCACACATACAATACACACACATACATCCTTCAACCCTCAAACAAATTCAACACACAAACAAATCACCAAAATGTCGTCACCTCCCTCTGAAGACTCGTTTATCGATCTATATAAACAGTTTTTTCATGATGACAGCGCGGAAGAGGAAGAAGCTGTTACGAGTGCGGTTATGCTAGCGTCGAGTGCGATGCATCATATAAATAATTCCGCCCCACGGCTGATATAGTCTAGGCAATATATAGAGCGAGACCGTGTATCCGCCAATGAGCGTTTGATGAATGACTATTTCAATGCGAATCCGGTTTACGGCCCTGATATGTTTAGGCGAAGATTTCGGATGAGTAAAAACTTATTTTTGCGCATTACCGAAGATTTAGAGTCCGTCTATGACTATTTTAAGCAAAAACCCGACGCTAGAGGGTGTTTAGGATTCACCGCAATTCAAAAGGTCACTTCCGCAATACATGTACTCGCCTACGGGAACACATACGATATCAATGACGAGTATTTGAAGATGGCGGAGAAAACCACACGCGATACCTTGGAGTATTTCTGCTACGGTATTTACAAATATACATATATTTTTTTTGATATATTAGTAGTTACATTTTATATATACATTTGATTTTTTTGGGTATATACCAATTATATGGAAAACGATACTTGAGAAACCCGACATGGAGCGACCTTCAACAACTATACGAAGCGCATTTAGAAAGACATGAATTACCCGACATGATTGGTAGTATAGATTGTCGTCAATGGCGATGGTATAGTTGTCCAACCGCATGGCGAGGTCAACATACACGCGGTGACCAAAAGGGACCAATGTTGGTTTTACAAGCAATTGCCTCACAAGACCTGTGGGTTTGGTCGGCCTTCTTTGGTCTCGCCGGGTGTATGAACGACATAAATACTTTTCAGTTTTCGCCATTGCTAGAGTCTTACATTGGCGGAACAATACCGAAAGCTGGGTTTATGCAAATAATAATTACTACGAGCATGGATACTACTTGGGGGATGGTATATATCTGGAGTATTCAAAACGTTTAGTCAGACACAAGATCAAAAAGGAAATACTTTAAGAGAGTTCATGAGTCCGCAAGAAAGGACATCGAGAGGTGTTTTGGCGTTCTTCAACAACGATGACATTTTGTTAGAAATCCTTGTCGTGTGTGGGAAAAAGAAAGGATTAGAATGGTGATGTATGCTTGTATCAATGCATAATATGATATTTGAAGACGAAGGAAAGGCAATATGCCCAAACTATTTAGCAGAAGAAGATGTTCAAGGGACGCAAGCGACACAGGAGGAGAGATTCCAAAACAGTTCCATGTTGCGTTCCAAGGATATACATAACGCGTTGAAGGCGGATTTGGGTGAGGAAGCATGGGCGATTCGCCCTATTCATCACAACCAACAAGAAGAAGAAGAAGGAGGAGGAGGAGGAGAAGAAGAAAGAAGAAGAAGAAGAAGAAGAAGAAGAAGAAGGAGAACACGAAGAAGAAGACGACGACGACGACTAGTTTTTTTAAGTATTTGTAGTTTTTTTAAGTATTTGTAACTTTTTTTAAGTATTTGTAGTTTTTTAGTAGTTGTAATTTTTTATTTAGTATTTGTAATTTTTTTTAGTGTTTGTAATTTTTATATATTTAATGAAATATTATTAACTATTTAATATTATTATTTAAATAAGGAAAGATTAATTAACCAATGATTACCTAATCATTTATAAAGCCTCATAACCCCCTTTCCACTATACCCTATTTTTTCATAAAGCCCCAGAAACCCCCTCTATTACTTTTTAATATTTTAATACCCATAAAGCCCCATAACCCCACCACTACACATAAACTAATAATGTTATGTCTTAATCTAACGTATTGGCTATGAATTTGTTTATTCACATTCATTAAAGGCTATTCTTTTCACTTTTCATGAAAAAAGCAAATCATCAAAATAACACCTTTGATAATATAATCTATGGTACATTATAAAGAGGAAAGATTTTAAGATTTCTACGAATGTCATTTTACATTAATTTTAAGATATTATAGGAAAAGTCTCATTCTTAAAACTCAAATGTCATGTAATTTTTTCCCTTTATACCCTTCATGCAAAACCTACTTGTACACATTCTTATCATAATCTCCAATTACCATTAATCTATATCTACAATCTATAATCTATATTATATTATAAAGCATTTGAGATAGGTATCAAACAAAATTAAGTAATTACTAGATCTTATTAAAAAAATTGCAATTTTATATAAAAAAATTATGTATAACAAAATTATACAAAAAGGTTTCTACACATAAAAGTCGAACTTTACGTAAAAAAAATAATTTTGTGATGCATTTTCTTTATAAAAAGTGTGCGCATGAATTGGTTCACGAACCCAAACCGAACCGAAAGCTGTCTTTCAAACCGGCAAAAGCGGGGCCGAACCGAATCGGTTCAATTCGTAGAAAAAAAACCCGATATGTGCACGTCTATAAAGTTCTCAGGTTTGGATGTCTTATGTGGAATATTTTCAACCAACCTAACTTCCAATATCAGTTTTTGATGCCACTGATAGAAATTTATGATGCACTTGATTAGCAGTTGTATTACATTGCTTTATCATTTGGAAAAAGTTATGGGTATGCTTCTTTACATGTTGATTACATATGATTCGTTCCAACCTCCTCTTAATGTAGATCTTACAAAGCTCCCTATGATTTCTTCTCCTCAGCAATCTCTCTGGATTTTGCACTTTTAACATATTGAGTAGGACTATTAGTATAATAATAGTTGTTAATGAGTCAAATCGCTACTTCCATTTCTTTTACCGGCATGTAGGCCAATTTGCATACGGTATATAGAACGTAGCATGCTATTATGTCTCCTTGTAGCTTTTAAAAAATTACCCCAATGCGAAGCACATGTGCTTCCACACACAGAAACATACACCTTACATATTGATTCTTTTAATCGTTCCCTTTATTGTTAACTCCACCGCAACGCAAAGGTTCCCTGCTAATATAATAAAATGTAACAATTTCAAATACCTATAATAAATTAGCATGTTGCCTATCCCTATCCCGATGAGCCGAAACCAAAGCTCTTATTTTTTTTTTGTTGAGTAACAGTTCGAGTAAGGGCCTGTTTGTTTAGGTCTGAATGCAACCAGTCAGATGCCCACATCTGACTCGGTCAGAGCCTTAATCAGATGGGGTGTTTGGTTGAGCATCACTGAACGAGAAGATGGGTCTGAACAGCCACTTACCCAGTCAGATTTGAAGATGAGTCTGACTGATTCAGACGTGAAGCTCCTCCTGTGGAGCTCGATTTTAGGCCGAGAATCACGAACCAAAAACTATAAACGTGAAGCTGCTGCAGTCCCTAAAGAAGCCGAGCACAAAACTCCCTAAAGAAGCCGGTGTTTCTGAAGGGACGACGGTGATTAGGTGGCCGGAGCTCCGGTCAGCGTGACCGGCGCCGCTCTCCTGCGTCCCCTTCTTTCTCCCCTGTTCTCTCTCTACTTTCTCTCTCTATCTTTGTTGTGTTGTTTATTTATGTGGTGGGGAGGGTATTATTGATGATGATGATAAGGATGATGTTGAAGAAGATGATGTAGAGTTTTGTGTGTGTGTGTGTTGCTGAGAACAACAACGTGGGTAAAGGAATGGGTGGGTGGGTTGGGGTTTTAGAAAAAATGTAAATGGTGGTTTCATAGGTTTGTTATCGTGTATTGGTTCGGTCTCGCAACATATATTTCGTTGAAGTAGGACAAGAAAACTAATCATTCAGATATCCAACCAAACACCACTTAATGATTCAGCACTTAATCATTCAGAACCTCTTAACCATTCAGACCTCTTACTGGGTCAGCACTTACCCATTCAGACGTTGCCAAACGGCCCCTAAGTCTTGAATGAGCCCCTGAAAGCTTGATGCAAATAAACGAAGTTGTGTTAATTTTTGTTCATGATTTTTATGTCTTTTTTTCCGAAATACTCTCCAGATAAAAATAAAAATATTTACTAATCCTCGAAATACTCTAAAGAATGGATCTTCGATGTAACAATAATGTAAGCTTAACCCTCATATCTTTTAGTGTAGTGTTCCCTCAAGTTTCTTGAGGGTATAAAACACATAATAAAAATTGGACATTTTTTTGTTAAAAAAATGTTAATAATTATATATCACAAACTACAACACACAGACAATCCAAAAGTTCAAAATTACCTATATATAGTTTATTTATTCGAATATAGGGGCCTAAAGCCCTATCTTATTTCACTCATCTTTCAACCTGCCTGTTTTAGTGCAGATCAATTTTTTAATCACTAAAATGATTGTATGTATTTACTTCAGGCATATGTATGTATGCGGTACAAACTATGAATATATGTATGCATGTAAATGCATACATACATTTGTGTATCTTTATGTTGTGTCATATATACTTATTGCCTACATACATGGATTTTGCTTTTTTAGTTGGAGGGTCAATATTTGTTTTTGTCTTTTTTAAAACATCAAAATCAAAATCTGGATAGTTTATGATATATGAGTTTTTAGTATTTCGATGACGATGATTGAGAGTACCTTACAACTATAGAAACATACATGTATGCAGATTCATGAGGATTAGCTTGATTATACACAAAGATATGTTGACATTGTAAGTAAAGTAAAGCATAAAAAATCAAAATTCCTCGTGCTTGTATTTGTGATAAACTCTTGAAATGAAAAGTCTAACTTTAAGGTTAAATGAGTAGCTTATGATGATTGGCACTTGACGTGAATAATTTTTTTGAGTTCAAAAACCACAACTGATCTTGAATACCCAAAAAGTTTAAACGGAACAGACAATAACCTTGTGTATATATCAAAGATACTAATCCGGTTAGCTCTTTCAAATATGTTAGGCAGTTCCATTGCCAATGTCCAATCTATTAACAACGTAGATAGACCCATGTAGCTCTTCTAAACATTCTTAGAATCTTAGGAAATTTTAATCAATTCAACTAGCTATCAATCCAAGTTTAAAAGTTCACAAGTTTGTATAAATTGACTAGTTTTAATGGGTATGTTTATGTCGCACCATCACCATATTGTTAACGTTCTCATCAACAACGTGAACCTTTGCAAGCATTATATATAGGAAACTCTTATATGTAAACTCAGAACATGAGACGTGACTTGTAAACAATAATATAAATATAAATTTGTATGTAACAAATATTTTTATTTTATTTTATTTTAACTCAAAATGTGATGTCACACCTCAGAATTTGATGTCACACCCTTAAAATGTAACAAATACATTAGATATAGATATACCACTGTATAGATATGTATACAAACATAGCCATGGTATATATCCGCATACTTCTTACATACATCTAAGATTGTGTGTTGTCGTGCGTAACCGAACAGACGCGAACGAGCAGACGAGCCACGTGGCTCGCGAACACGACAACCGGGTGGCGCTAGAGAGGCTGCGAGCGAGCTGGCATGAGTGTGCTCGCGTGGGTTAGCGTGGGAGGGAGAGGAGAGCAACGACTCTTTAGAGGGCTGCTAGCGTGCAAAGTCAAGGTGAGCCACAATAGGGTCAGGTGAGCGAGCAGCTTCCTTTATCCGGTGACACGTTATCGTCCAGTTGTCGCGATACGAGATGATAGAGTTTGTGCTCAAGGTGAGCCACAACACATAGTCTAATGTATATACACATACAACCTTTATATATATATGAACGTATTACCTTAATATGGTTAGGATTAAATACACAGTGAAAGAAATATGAAGTCGTGGGAAGGGTATCAAACGGACTCCGATTCAACTCATTTAAGAGGCATTGGAGCCGTCTTATCGAACCCTACGACGTTAGTCTTTAGGTCTTCGTTTTTTGGGGTTTTAGCTTGTAGTTTTTATAATATGTGTTATATCATTGTGTCTTTTATGTACCATTGTATTTTTTTTCTTATTTTCATCATTGTGTTTTTTTTCAATTTACTGTGTCTTTTCTTCATCAGTGTGTTATATTTTTTTGGCATTATATTATATTTTGTGGCTCATTGTGTCATATTTCATGATCTATTGTGTTTTTTGTATCCTTCTCACCATTCTCATTTTTACTACGGTGTATAAAATAACTTGACCCTACCTTATTATAAGGACAAATAGTATTAAAATCAATCAAATCAAAACAAAAGAAGTGTCCATTTTAAGATCCTAGTACATATACACCAATTGAAGCTTTTGACACCCAAACACAATAGGTATATATCAAGGTCGTTTCTCTGAGAACCCTACAAAAAATTGTGTCTCAGGCGAAAAAAAAATTAAGCCCAAAAATTTGTAAAGAGGAAAGAATAAAAAAAAAATTGAATATGATGCTAGAGCCAAAGATTGAACTTGAGACCTCTACATTAAATGAATATGTTTTTTTCAACTCCACTAACAAGATATTAATATATAAAACACAAATATATGTATCATAAATGCATAATTTAATATATGTATGTGTATATTTTTAAAAAACGTCCGGGTCCATTTAAGGGTCAGGCCCTGAGCCGATGACCACCCGACTCATGCTCAGGGTTGGCCTGGTATATATTTATACGAGTCATGTATACTTTTTTGGTTGAAGTGTTTATATACAAGTCATATACACAATATACAGAGCATATAATTTATGTAAAAAGGTGATACATCGTATATAGGTATACTACGTAGGGTCAAGTTATAAAACGAATTTTTTTTTCAAGTTTACTGATTTTAACCAATCTTGCATTGTCACATCACTTCACTGATTTACTTTACTAAAACACTTTTTTGGAGGCAACACTCCACTAATTTTTTTTATTTATTTTCATTTAAGTATCTAATTTTTTTTTAATTTCAAACGATTTAAATTATTAAACCGTTTAATATTAATTTAATTTCACTATTACAACCGTCCCACCAAACGGTCAGTGAAATTGAATGGTAAATTCTTGGAACCGTCAGTTGAATAACATTGAAACGTCCCACCAAACAGTCAGTAAAATTGAATAAATCATTGAAACCGTTTCAAAATTTTGTATATAAACACACCAAAACCGCGGGGTTAAAACCAATGTTTTCACAACCGGACCGGATGGCAAACCGGACACCTTACTGATTTACTGATCGGACCGGTTCAACCGGTCGGACCAGATTTAAGAACCGGATGCCCATTTAAAATTTTAATTATATAGATGATACATAAGTATATAAAATACAACTAACAATCATAAAAATGAGTTAACGTCTTAACACCTAAAATAATAACATGATTATACTAACACATAAAAAAAAAGAATTAAATAAATCGTAATAGTAAATGCTAGTTTTTTACTACTTTTTTTTTTTTTTTGAACGGCAAATTTCTTCTCCTTGTGGGACTTGAACCCATGACCTCTCCCTTAGGTGTTCCTAGAAGCTTTGCTTCTACCATTGGGCCACCAACCCCAATTAGTTTTTTACTACTTAAATAAACAAAACTAATGGGGTTCTAGCTATCATTATTGTTTTGGTTTATTAGGGTAATAATGCGACATTGTGGAAAAAAAATATAAAAAGCCACTCGCCAAGCCTAAAACATGTGACCTCTCGTTAAAGAAGTGCATCTCAAACCACTACACCATCAAATCAAATTATGATTTCATATGAAACCTATCATACTTAACGTTAAATAATGTCGTGGAAACTAAAATTATATAAAATGCTCTATCCAAGTTTTGAACCCATGACATCTCATTAAAGGAATGCACCTCATACCACTACACCACCAAGCTAACTTGTGTTTGAAAGGAAAATCAATTATATTTAACATGAAATAATGTTGTGGAAGTTACTATTCACCTTATTCTAAATTAATACATGGTATACTAGAATAGAAAGGTACTATACACATGTGAATTGTGAAATTTTGAGATGCTATAAAAAAATCAAAATTACCATATCATTTCCCTCCCTCTTATCTCACTGGTCCTCCTCCATTCTGTACAAACGATGTCTAGGATAGATACGTATTATAACTGATAACGACAGTATCTCAAACAATCTTTTCTAGATCCAACTTTTATTCTTCACTGTTCAGATATGTGATTGAACGTTATTCTTCTATCCCATATCTCAAACAATCTTTCAGATCTGGTTCAGATGTTCATAATCGTCACAGGCCTCGTTTAGATCAGGGTTCATATTATTTCTCCCATCTCGTTCTTGCAGATCCGGTCCGACCGCTGGTACGGTTCACCGATCCAACCTCTGATTCGCAAGAGCCGGTTCTTATGCAACCGGCTCAAATAGGGGTAACCGGACCGCCGTGGTGCCGAATCCCGACCTGACCGGTTCGACCGGCCAGTCCGGTCTTCAAAACACTGGTTAAAACTCACACTTTACCACGGTTTAAACAAACAAACACCCATACTCTACACAACGATGACTCGCTGTACCAAGAAAGAAGAGATGGCGTTGGTGGTTTGCTACAAAGACGCCACAAATGACCCGACTCTACAACAACACCAACGCTCGAGGGCCTCGGGCTCGGGCTCCCACTTGAGGGGTTTTGGGACCACGTGTTGGCTGACTTCAACCTGCACGTCGGCATCAACGACCGGACCATCGAGAACCTACAGCGGAAGTGGACCGATCTCAACATAAAGTGTGATCGGTGGACCACCTTATACGAGCGCACGTTGAGGAAGGATCCGGAGATCGATCACGAGTTGGCTATCGAGTTCAATTATGTGGACTATGAAGCTCGATACGACAACATTTTCGGCCATGTCGAGGCATGACAATTGTTGCGTCAACTGTAAGTTTATTTTTCTTTGTTTTACTGTATTTTAGTTTTAGGTTTAATATTAATGCATTTATGTTTTTATGTTATTCTTTATGTTTTTTTATTTAATTAGGTTTTAATTTATTTTTATGCTTTAATTAGATTTAAATAATATTAAAACAAGCGGTTAAAATAATAAAACAATATTAAAATAAACGGTTAAAATATTAAAACCCAAGGTTACCGTCAATTAAATAGAACCAGAAAACGGTTCACGGGACCACTACCAGCATGGTGGCGATGGTGTTACCGTGCTGGTAATGGGGTACCCGTGACCAGTTCTGGTGGCGCCCCGTCCCCCCTAATAATAGGGTGTGAATAGATCCTCACATTTTTTTTTCGAACGACTAATGTTACACTTCCATTATATTTACAGTAAATACACCATTGCATAAATTTAAACCTAAGACTTTCTCTCTAAAATGTATAAGCCATATACCAAGTAGGCTAACCTGCGTTTTGGGAATAGATCCTGATGTTAAAACTGTTGGGTGTGGAGACGAAAAAGGGCCCGTCCCACCACTTTTTTGCCATGTCTCCGTCTCCACACCGCCCCCTTATATGTCCTCGTCCCTCCCGTTACTAAAAGAACATGAGAGATGAACCAATCACAAACCAATCCATTTAATATTTAATGAATGGACCAATGGGAGGTCCATGTCTCCACATCTCATGTCCCAAACACCATCCCCTCCCATGTCTCATTTCTTGATATTTGTCCCAACTAGCAGTTTTCCTATGTGGAGGGCTCTTCTCTGGTCTCTACACCCAGTAGCCTAATTGTTGCTACAAAAGCACACGACTTTTTCCTCTGTTTTATCTTTTTTTGAATGACTAATGTTACACTCCCATTATATTTACACCAAATACACTATTGCCTAAATTTGAACCTAAAACTTCCTTTCAAAAGGCATAAGCCTCTACTAAGCAAACTACCCTATGTTGGCAAATAGATCCTCAAAGAGGATGCGTTCTTTTGGGTGGCTAATCGGTCGAACTTGGGTGGCCGACTTCGGAGAAATGGTTGGGTTTTGATATTGTAGATATGTTGTAATTGTCTTGTTTGTTTTTCTTTGTGGATTGCTATACTCCCAGACACCATCTTGGTGAGCCTTTATATCTATCTATTATAATAATTGAAAGCAATAAATCCTACATGATATTCGAAGAGGGAATCCCCCCCCCCTTTAACGCTGTGTTCCCGAGTTCACTAAACAGAAGAACGGAAAGGAAAAATGGAAGAAATGTGTGTTCCTGAGTTTTTTCTTAAAGGAATGAAATGGAAACGTATCAGTCTATTTCGTATGTAGAATTGATATGTAATATTAGATTTTTTAACTGCGGGACGCTTCCAAGATATAAATCTAGTCTAGTTTATATAAACTAAAGTCGTTTATTTTAGAGTTAATTACCAAAATGGCCCCTGAGGTTTGGCCCAAAATGCTTGTTTGGTCACTTTTTGAATTTTCTGCCAAAAGCACCCCTCACAGGTCGAAAATTGCCAAAATGGTCCATATTTAACTGAGTTTTTAACTGAGATTTGCAAGTCAGTTAAGTCTCAGAGGCAATTTCGTCCTTTCAACTCACTCCTTCTTCCTCATCATCTTCTTCAACCTACCTGCACCCACCCCTCCTTCAACCTACCTGCACCCACCCCTCCTTCCACAACCTCCTATCCATCCTCTATTACCCACACCACAGTCACGAACCTGTCACCATCACCACTTCATAACAAGTCCTCACTATCAACAACAAACTATCCCCATGTGTCCACCACAGTCACGAAAACATATTAACAGTGAAAAACACCATCTTGTTCATCTCTATTATACCTATAGCATCACAACCATTATCTTCTACAACCCAACCTGTACCCATCGGATCTCCCAACTACATCCAATCCATAATCTTCGTAACCCAAGACCAGTAACCACCCCCTGTACCAGCCGATTGAACCCTAACCTCAACTCCACCGCCTTCCTCCGTCGCTGTTTACACTATAGCCACCAATCAGAACCCTAAGTCACCATTTAACAACATCACTGTAACCACTATTCGATTTAGTACCATAAGGGACTTGAGTTTTTTTGGGGGGTTTTACCATATTCAGAGCCCTAATCCCCATCCACCGCCGCCGCACCGCTTCCAACCACCACCAAATCCGCCGTCGTCGTCTTCTTCCTCCTCCTCGTCTGTCTATCTCTCTCTCTGGTTACTCCCTCTCTCTATAACTCTGTTCCCTCTCTCTGCTCGTTTCTCTCTCTCTAGTCTCTTTCCTCTGTCTCTCTCTATAATGTGGGGGTGGGTGGCTGTTGAGGGGGACGCCGCCGGAGCTCCGCCATAGACGGCGGCAGGAGCTACCGGCTCCTTGCTTCCCCTCTCTCTCTCATCCGATGTGTTGTGTGTGTGTTTTCTTGACAGAAGAATGGGTAGGGGGTGGTTTGGGTTTATTTATATGGTGGGTTGGATCATGGTTTTAATAAAACCATTTGAAGCAATAAGTGGTGTTGTCATAGAGGATTGGTAGGAGGTTGTGGAAGGAGGGGTGGGTGCAGGTAGGTTGAAGAAGATGATGAGGAAGAAGCAGTGAGTTGAAAGGACGAAATTGCCCCTGAGACTTAACTGACTTTCAAATCTCAGTTAAAAACTCAGTTAAATATGGACCATTTTGGCAATTTTCGATCTGTGAGGGGTGCTTTTGACAGAAAATTTAAAAAGGTAACCAAACAAGCATTTTGGGCAAAAACTCAGAGCCATTTTGACAATTAACTCTTTATTTTAAAAATCCTCACGTTTGTTGTTGCTACAAAAGGAGAAGACTTTTCGTCTGTTATATCTTTTTCCGAAAAGACAGGGCAAAATAGTAATCATTTGACTAGTAAACGCCACCCCACCCAAGCCTACCCTTACGAGTTACGTGGCAAGCTAATGATAATTATTGAAGTAAACATGAGTTGAGGAGACCTGCACTGCACCTGCTCCCTTCTTTCAATTTACGTTTCTATTCCTCCTCCTCTACCAAATAATAACATTATATTAATACGCTTTTCTCCTTGTTGAATAAATCATTGAAAACCCTAATTACCCTATAAAATCACCCCAATTATTCCCCTCCTTTTCACAGATCTTGACTCCTCCTTTCTTTTTTTTCCAATCACACATTACATTACATTACATTAATGCTCTGCTCTCTTTTTCAGGTACCCCTCCTCCTCTTTCTATTTTCTTCAATTAACCCATTTCGCTTTCCCTTCTAATCACCCGTTCCTTTCTTTTTATTTTCATCTCAATTAACATAACAACATTTTATATCATATGCCTTCTCTACTTTTTATACCTTCTTTACATTTATTTATATATCTCTTATTCCCAACTAACCCATTTAGGTTTTCCTTTCAATAACGGATTATTTGAATATTTATTTATTTCAATGACAATTATTAATTTGAACTTGAGCTGTTTGGTGAATTTATAGCAAGAGGGCCCAGATTCAATTTTTATAATTAAAGCATCTACCTTTATGTTTTTTTTTTCTTTTTATGTTATATTATTAATGGAAACTGGAAAGTGTGGTTTGAATGTGCAGCAGCAGCTGATTCATCCGTAGTTGCATTGTTTATATAGAAGATTTTTCATCAAATGCTAAACTTTAGTAGATCAAGAGCTCAAACGAGGACGAACCGATCTCATCCTCTTGGAGGTAATAATTTATTATGCATATGTTTACAATTACATCATAATTTCAAGATTGTGAATCCTGGTTTTTTTTGTTAGAATTGTGATGATATCCCACAAGAATAAGATCATTGACTTTGTGTTATTATTATATCTTTAAATTAAACTAAGCACATCAAGTCAAAACACTCACGATGATCTATAAAGCTAGGCCTGTGGTGCGCCTCCGGCACAAGGCTGGTCGCTTCTTACTTTATAAAGTTTACTGAAAGCGTGCCTCTTGTATGCGGCGGAAGGTTTTGTGGATCAGGATGTTGTACTTTTTGCTTTTTAAGGGTGCTAAGCACTCCACCGTTAACCAGCTGAGCTACATGCCCGGGGGCTACATACAGGGATTAGGGAATGTATATATCAAACCATATATAGAGCTTATTTTTGTTGAAATTTTGAATATGTGATGCTAGAAACCTATGAGAAATGTAAAAAAGCCTTGCGCTTTTTTAAAACCAAGCTGGTAATGTTTGGTTATGATTGTGGAGCAGCAACAGCGAAAGTTAATATGTTGAGGGTTTGAAGTTAAATTCTCTTTGTATTTGTAGGCATGGATTTCGCAGACCCGAAAAAGAAGAATGGTGCGGTAGGAAAGATTCTTTTGGCTGCAGGACTTACTGCTCTATGCATTCTAATTCTCAAACAATCCCCAAGTTTCAACAGCCCTAGCCCAGTATGTAAATTTATCCTTTTTTCTTTTGTTTAAGTACATGTTCTTCTTTGCTTTAGATTGGTATTTTGATCTGGTCCTTCATTATATACAACGTGGATTATATAGAATATAAATATGCCTTTTTAAAATATATTTCAATTTTGAATGTCAATTTGTTAATATTAAAAAACATTTTTTTGTTTAATCCACCAATTTTTTATATGCAACGTCTAATTATGCATACCAAAGTCCAAACAACATCCTTCAATGACCTTTTCCCATTCCCATAGGCCAACCAAACATACCAAAGTTATGCAATGGACCATTCATTACCTTCTTAATATCCAACAAAATGTGCCTTATGTTTAATTTGTTCTGTTTTAGTGTATTTGTTGAGTAAAATCGGGTTAAGAATCTTACTTCGTCGGTCCTATAACAGTTGCAACACCTTTTTGGGTGTCCCATGACATGTGCAACAATTCTTTTTTCGGAAGATCCAACTAGAAATTGTTTATTCACACATTGTCATACTTACAAAAAATAAATTATAATATTATTTTGGGTCCACATGATTCCTTCTTTGTCTTTTTTAAATGTGTTGGAGGGAGTATATTTGAGGATGTTAGGAATAAAAACTCAGTTTTCCTTAATTATTTATTCACACATAAATCTTGTTGGATTTTAACTAGAATTGTATTACAGGAAAAGAACATAATTTTAGTTAAACGGACTAAATTTAAGGTTTTTGACATCTGATATACTTTTTTTGTGTTTCTATTTTAAAGTTCTCTCGTCATGAAGAGGGCGTTACCCACGTGTTAGTAACGGGCGGTGCTGGATATATTGGTTCTCATGCTGCACTACGCCTTCTAAAAGACTCTCACCGAGTGACTATAGTGGTATTTTTTTTTGTTTATTATTGTTCTTTATTTAAAATTTGTAATTGCCCACCTGAAACCGATTTGAAACCTTATTATTTGAACCTTAAAAATATCATATAATGAGACACAAAATTTGTCTATTGAAGTTTTGGTTTGAGTGTGTATTCTTTTGTGATAGGATAATCTCTCCCGTGGAAACCTGGGTGCCGTCAAAATTCTTCAAGGCCTGTTCCCGGAACCAGGGAGACTTCAATTTATTTATGCTGATTTAGGCGATCCAAAAACTGTATCCTGTGAAATATAAAATGAACATCCAAATTGATGCTACTAGTAATGTTTTTAGTATTTCATACAATTGCATATGCCTATCTCTTTTTTCCTTGATCAAACACTTCAGATGCACAAAATCTTTTCCGAAAATGCATTTGATGCTGTGATGCATTTTGCAGCAGTTGCATATGTTGGGGAGAGCACCCTTGATCCCCTAAAGTAAGTTTATCAACGATCTTAGATTCATAATTAGTATTAAAGGTCACAGTACCAGCCTATTTAGGAACTGGGTTAATTTGAGAGATAGTGTAATCCTTTTACGTCTATGGAGTCAAATTCAAAAGAAAATGAATAAAACGGAACGTGTCAGTCTCCCAAAATTACCCCCGTTAGAATATAAAAAACTTAACACTTTAGCTTTAGTTGCATTTGGTAGTAGGGTTGTGTAAACGAGCCGAGGTGCTGTGAGCTACTCGAGATCAGCTCGGTAAAAGCTCGAATCGAGCAAAGTAGCTCAAGCATATTATTATATGTTTAATTTTATGTAGTATAATAAATACATATTACTTCATAAAAAATTATGTGTATATATAAGTATTATATGAAAATAATAATAATAATAATAATAATAATAATGAGAAAATAAATAAAGAACTATATATGAATATAAATAAAATAATATTTAAATAATAAACGAGATGAGCTCGAGCTTTTAAAATTTCCGCAGGCCAAGCTTGAGCTTTGAATATAGAGCTTTAAATGAGTCGAGCTCAGTTCGTTTACACCCCTAATTTGGTGTTAATGGGCCAGTTTCCTAGAATGGAGAAAATATAGTTGTCAATTCACTTACTTTTAATATTGTAGGTATTATCACAATATCACATCAAATACACTCGGGATAATGGAGGCAATGGCCGCACACAATGTGAATACACTTATATACTCTAGTACGTGTGCAACATACGGGGAGCCTGAGAAGATGCCCATTACCGAAGAAACTCCTCAGGTAACAGTGTAACACGGGCATATGTAATTTTCTAACTTTATTTTCTTTAAAATGTAACACCTCTTTTGTGTTTTGCATTTCAGATTCCTATCAATCCTTATGGAAAAGCCAAGAAGATGGCCGAAGATATTATTTTAGATCTTCATAAAAACTCAGACATGGGCGGTCATGATTCTAAGGTTTGTAGCTTATAAATTTATACATATTTGTGGAATTGACTTTTTTATCTAAGGGTCAATTTGATATGTGTCAAATGGTCAAACGGGTTTAAAAGTCGGCTGGAGTGTATCATTTATTAACACAATCTAAATTAGGTTGTCAAAACGGATCTGACCCTCACCTGACCGACCCAATTTAATATGAGTGTGTTAACATAAGAACCATGGTTAGTTTTGTTGAAAATAACTTGACTATTTAGCCTTTTCGTATGTTTATTTCAGATACTTCACACGTGATTGGTTCAGATCCCAGAGGGACGGTTGGGGGAAGCACCAAGGCCAGAATTACGCGAACATGGAAGAATATCGGGAGCATGCTTTGATGCTGCCCGTGGAATCACCCCTGGGCTCAAGGTAGGTTTATTTTTTTGAATATAACAGAGGTTTTTAATATTTGAATGCACTTTAGACAGTTTCTGGCCCAATCAACCTATTAAACATGTTTCTTTCTTGGTTTATTTCTTCAATTTTTCGCATTTTGACCCATTATAAGTATATAATTCAAGCTGAATCGACCTTTTTCAACCCATTTGACATGTTTCTTTTTCAGTAATATTTTTCAGTTATTCCCATT
>CM061229.1:16791570-16827705 GCA_030844895.1 Ambrosia x helenae | reverse complement strand
CATTTTGAGAACGCATAATCTGTCCTAAAAACGCAGCTTACGACTTTTGTGTGTAAGTGCTTGTTTGAAGGCTTGTATGGCTTGATTATGACTTGAACTTGTATAAGACAATATGGTGTGTATACTGATTATAAACGTAATGTTCACCAATGGGTTCATGGGTTTACTTGTGCATGCAGTTTACATTAGGTGTATACTTAAACGTTTTCACATCATTGGATGTCTTGGACAAACGAGTTTTGTTGTGTGTTGTTTATGCACATGTACTTACGTAGTGACACATATAATAGGGAGTCGTTAGCACGTTCCTATTATGTTTGGATTTGAATTTAGCTTTGCAACCTAATGAGAGTTTCACTACTTTTTCTAAAAAGCATGCGTCTCGGATTTGAGACAACTTACTTAACTTTTTCTAGTCCGGTTTAAGACTACTTTTACATCCCGGGTTTCGGGATGCTTTGACTCCGTCCTTTTGTTGGTCAGGTTTTCGATTCTTTGTGTGGATCGAGTTTTATTAGTTTGTAACTTTTTGCCCTTTTGTAAACTAAACACATCTATCTTTTGAAATCCTTACCAAAGTTATTGGGTTAATCGTTGGAGGAAAACGGGGTAGTAGTTTAGTAGCCTATTAGGTTGTGCCGCAACTTCATGCCTGAGGTGCTTGGGTCATAGGCATGAACTTCTGACCACATTTTTACTAGTGTTGATAGACACTAGTGTTGAGACAAATCATTCATACTGTATGTTCCAATAATATCATGTTGAGACATTGAGTGGGGTTAGCTATCACGACACACACAGAAACTGATGGCATTTTGCCACTTCGGAAACTTTACTTTTGCTACTTAAACTGTGAACTCACCGACTTTATGTTGACACACTAGGTTGCGGCACGCGTAGGTCATGCATCATGTTGGTCATGGGATATTAAACATTATGAACTATTTTATCATTTACTTTTATTATGGAGTGTTTTGTTTTGGGCGCATAACTATTTAACTTAACTGTCTGATTTCGCTTCCTCCAGCATTTTTCTTAAAACTTTGATTGGTATTTTAAACTTCGTTTTGAAAACGAAATAAATGTTTGGGCATTTAAAGTCGTTCTTTTGACTTATGGCTATGGGATCCTGGTGTGGTCACGCGCTTCGGGGTATAAACCCGTAGTGAAAATTTGAGGGGCGTGACAGATTGGTCTCAGAGCCACAGGTTATAGTGAACTAGAACTGCATGTTGAGTCTAGTCTACAACTGTTGTTCATATTACGTCGATACTTATTTGTGATGTTTTCATATTGCTTAACACTAGACTTGTCTAGATTATTAAAAAGCATCTAATGGAACATTACAATATCTTTAAGAAACAAGAGACTACAATCTAGAGAAGAAGTGAAAACTTAAAGTGATTGACGATACTCTTATTCTAACTTTGTTATATTCAAATGAAATCAAGTGACAATTTTAGGGTATATCTTAATGTCAGCAGACATAACTATCTCATGGGATGAGTAATAAAGAACTGTTAACAACACACATAGTTATTATGACATTAATGTGTTGTTGATCACAACAAGTGGTCATTAAATATTTTTGGTAAATTTTTATCAGTTGACTCATAACTTAATGGGGGTCCTGAGTTGAATATAGACTCAACGGCTTATTTCTCTGCTACATTATATGTTTATAACTAAAATGAGTATTATCTGCAAACTAATGTAATACTCATAATAAATGATTACTCGATCAAGTGAGAGAATGTTAGAATAAATATGACTTATGTACGAACTCCTTTCCATGTGTTGGCATGCCAATTATAAAGAGATGGTCCATATGAGGATTGGTCATAACAATGCATAAATAAGTCATAGAATACGTATTTTCTCATAACTATTAATATCTAGTTGTAACAGGTGATACTTGCATGCAATACTATACTGGTTATACGGGATGAAATGGATTCTAATAGGCCATTTTTGCTGGAATATTTCAATTTTGGTGAAGTAACTTATATTTAGTTTATATTTTCTTGAGATTCTTCCGCCGTTCCCAAAAAAAAATAAAAATAAAATATTGGCGTGTCATAAGAGATCCTCATGAGTCAATAATGGAAGATATTTTCCTTGTGAAGGGTTTACTAAACAATTTTTTAACGGTAAATTTGTATCATTGACGACTTATTAGAGTATCATCGTACCGCCAACGGGAACCACGCAATCATATCCATCCTCATTAGGCAATAATGTTATACGTCAATTCAAGAGGAAACCTAATAAATCTGAGAAAAAAAACCCTTATGAGAATCGAACCAGAACCAAACCAAATGGTCCCAAGCATTCTCTCATCTTTAAGATACCACTAAGCTATAATGTCATGGGCAAACTTTTTAGGAAAATCAATCTATTTCACATTTATTCTTTTTGTGTTGATTACAGGAGAGGTATACTCAGTTTCATGAACACGGTTAATGACTTACAACCATGTGAGGAGATTAATGGAAGCTAGAAGAAAAGACCTTGATGTTAGAGAAGTTTGTTTGTTTCTTACATTGGCAAGGAATTAAACAATTTCCCAGGTATTGAAAACCACTACTAGTTAACTTAAAAAGATAAGTAGATAAGTTCCAAGTTGAATTTTCCTCTTGAACATAGGGTACCGTATTTCATGACGAACCAAAACACAACTTACGGAAAAATAAAAATCAAACTTTCGTGCCTTCGGGCGGGTGGGGCTCGGGTTTCCGCGCATCGGGAGAAGGCGGGGGCTGCTGGAGGTCGAGTAGTCGATTCTTAGGCACGGCGACCCTCAATGGTGGTTGCCACACAGTTGTTCGCCGATCAAAAAAAAAACTACTATAACCAATTTTGTTGAATAGAGGATGGTTCAAAAAAAAAACTCATTTTATTGAGAGAACTCGATAACTTCTAATTAAATGCAAAATAATAATAATAATATTAATAATAATAATAATAATAAAATCATAACTTAAAATTTAAGTGAAAAAATAGAAAAGAGTTTAACTGCAATTTGAGTCCCCTGTGGTTTAGTGGAACTAGCACCTTGCACCCATTTTCGAAACCTTTTGCACTCTGAGCCACTATACTTGTATTTTCTTGCATTTTGAGCCCAACCATTAACTCTCCATCCACTTAAACGTTAAATGCAAGGGCAGATTTGTAATTTTGCATCGAAAATTAACATTAATCCCTTCTTTACAACTGTTCGATTAAAAGAAAACCTACCTCTGCTACAGTAATCGTTCACCATTAATGGCAGATTATCCAATCACTAATCTTTCACAATTAATCGTTCACAATAATACGCAATAATGCAAAACCCACAACCGATCATGCTGTGAATTACAACATTTTGATGAAATTTCTTTGTATTTCTTTTCACTCATACAACACAATTGTGTATTAACTTCACATACCCTAAAACTTTTTTTTCGTTTTTGGACAAAAGAAATAGGATGGATAGACTAAACACAATTAATAGAGCTTTATAAATAATATGGTACTGTTCTAATGTTTGTCTTGAGGTGCTTTGTAAAGTGAATAAGAGCAATTAATGGTGAAGACAAACATTTGCAGACCGTTTAGAGCAGCCCATTGTAAAACTTAGTTTAATATGTAAGCTGTTACCTCTGGATCAGTGAAGAAGTTGGAAGGATCGATTAGAGTAGGGAGAGAATTGGGGAAAGAATTAGGGCTCATAGGTAGATAAAGATTGCATTTGATAATGTGGAAAGAGGGTATTTTAGTAACTTCAATTTTTTTAACGTTTAAGTGGATGGAGAGTTAACGGTGGGGCTCAAAATGCAAGAAAATACAAGTATAGTGGCTCAGAGTGCAAAAGGTTTCGAAAATGGGTGCATGGTGCCAGCTCCATTAAACCACAGGGACTCAAATTGCAGTTAACTCAATAGAAAACTAGTTCGGAGTTTTCTTTCCCACATCATCCTCATTTAGAAAAAAAATAAAAATAAATAAAAAAAACCTAAAAAATGCTACTGCATATGTGTAGTGTAACACAAAAACCTAAACCCCCCCACCCCCCAACTTACCCTCACATCATCCCCGTTTAGAAAAAATAAATAAACCTAAAAAACGCTACCGCATATGTGTAGTATAACACAATAACCTTAACCCCTCACCCCCAACTTACACCCCACCCAAAAACCTAATTCCACCCCAACCACCCCCACGCTCACCCAAAACCTAAATCGCTTACCCGAAAACCTAAACACCCCAACCCAAAAACTTAAACCCACCCAACCCACCACCTACCAAAAAAACCTAACCCTCACCAATAAGGCTGTAAACAAACCAAACGTTCAGCGAACAGTTCGTGAACTGTTCGGCTGGAAGTTCGTTTGTGTTCGTTTGTTGAATAAATGAACGATCACAAACAAAAAATTTTGTTCGTTTAGTTAAACAAAACGAACATGAATAGAGGTCGCGCGTTCGTTCATTTTTGTTCGTGAACGTTCGTAAACGTGTTCGTTTACGTTTGTGTTCAATAGTTCATTAGGATTTTTAACTTTTTATTTTTAATTTAGGTACTTTAAATTTCCCATTGGTAGATTATTTAATATATTAGTGTATCACACCTTAATCTTACTTCACCTATTTTGATTAACTAATATTTTGGGTTGATTAAATGAAAATTTCAAGTTTAATATGATAAAAAAAATTTGTTTTTATGAAACACTATGTTACGGTAATTATGTGATCAAGATTATGTCAAGTGTGTTTAGGTAATTGGATTAGTGTATTTTGGTGGCTATGTTTGTGATAGAACATGTTGATTTTATTCGAAATTTAATATGTGTTAGTTTGACTCCGGATTTGTTCATGTATGTTTGTTTGTGTTCCTTTACATTAATTTGTGTTTATTTTTGTTCGCTTTTGTCCGGCACCTAAGTTTAACAAGTAAGCACAAACGAAAAAGAACGTGTTCATTTCCTTAAGAAACACACACGAATAGAAAATCTTGTTCAGTAAGTGTTTATGAACAGTTCGTGAATACGTTATTTCCTTAACAAACAAACACGAACAGAAAACTCGTTTGATAACTGTTCAAGAACAATTCGTGAACACGTTATTTCCTTAACAAACACGAACAAGGCCTTGTTCGTGTTAGTTTGGTTCGTTTACAGGCCTACTCATCAACCACAACCGAAACCTAACCCCCACCAAAAACTCTAAACCCACCGTACTTACCCCCACTCCACCCCCACCCCCACCCCCAAAACCTAAACTTTACAAGCTAAACTCAAAGAAACTAACCCTAAAAGTTAAACTAAACCCTAAAGCTTAACCGGACATTTACTACACATACATATCACATTTTTTTCTGAATGAGGATAACGTGGGAAAGAGAAGTTCCAAATCAGTGTTTTAGTTTTTGACGTAAATTTTGAGTTATGATCTTTTTTATTTTTTAATTAAAGTACCATCCTTATGTTATTTATCCTTTTATTGTGAATGTAAAGAAAATTCAGTCTAAAAAAATTAAGTAGGAGTTCTCAAGTTCTCTCCCTAGCTATGAGTTTTCTATTGAACCTTTCCCTATAAATGTCAACCCGAACACGACATATCTCATATGGGTCGGAGTAATTGGTTGTTTAAATTGTTACTAAGTTACTAGGTGTCACTTATATTTGCCCATGAACGTTGGAATCAGCTAGCATAACATGTTTTGTTGAATATATCAACCCGAATATGACCCATTTAGTATATGGGTTAATCCAAACGTGACACGTTTCTTTTGAGTTGTAGTTGAATGTTTAAATTGTTACTAAGTCACTAGGTATCATTCATATCTATAAACTAGGTAACATTAAACATGTCGACCTGAAATACGGTCCAAATAAAACACATTTTAAATATATATTCAACATGACACAACAGATATAAAAATTTAGGTCGTGTGACGGTTGAACAATTTAACCAACTAACTTAAAACCTACCGACCTTTATCCAGACACAATCACACAACTACTTAGGAATATTTTCTTTCATGTAACATGACTTAATTATTATCATTATAGCCAATGATCTATATAGATCAAATGGTGGAAAGACTTGAGTTCTCCTTAGGAAATTGAGGTTCGATCCTCACCTGCATCAAATAGTGAGGCAATAGTGTGTAATGATAGTGACAAACCCACTGAGGGGAGTTCGATTTTGAGCGTCACTCGGTTTTCATCCGGCTGTTACTTCAGCGAGGCAACTCGTGTGAAGGCAGTACGACTTTCGAGGGAACGCTGCCAAGTCTGACAAGCTGGCCCGAATCTAATAGAACACGGAGTCCGACCAGTCTTGGCGGGCTACCGACTTCATTCGCCACAGTGACAATGGGTTACTCATAAGAAAGTCACCGTTAAAAAAAATTACTATCATTATTAATAGATAATGTATATCTAGAATGTTTAAATTTGTATTTGATTTGTATTTATCTCTTACCATAGTTAGGAGATAAACTTGTATTATTTATATTGTTCATAATCAATGAGAAAGATCAAGGGATTGATTACTTTCATGGTATCAAGAGTCTAGGTTTCTTCTACCCTAGGCCACCGCATCCCCTACATCGATCGGCCCCCTGCAATCGATCACCTTCTCTTCCCCACTTCTGGCTGCTGCACCACCCCTCTGTCACCGCACTCTCCTTCCCTTCATTCTGTTTTCACACCTTCTGCCCTAACCATGTCAACCGACTCCAACAACTCATCCACTCTCGTCCCACCAAACCCGAGCGACCCAAAGTTACACCCGGCCACCACCGTAACAAACATTAAAAATTGTATTCCGTTCACCCTTGACATCGACTCCTCCCAATACTCCACATGGGCCACTCTCTTCACCCTCCACTGTAAAGCACATATGGTCGCAGACCATCTCAAACCACCACCCGCCCCCACTTCAGTTGAGTCTTCTACCACCCGAGATGATTGGGAGCGTATTGACGCCATTGTTTTACAATGGATGTACACTACGATCTCCAATGATCTCCTTCATACCATAATCAATAATATCTCTAATGCCTACGAAGCCTGGGTCGCCATCAAAGACTTGTTCCATGACAATAAAAGTGCCCGTGCCATACACCTCATGCACAAATTCTCCAACACTAGGCTCGACGGTTTCCCTAACATGTCTGCCTATTGCCAAGCCCTCAAAGTCCTAGCCGACCAACTTGCGAACGTCGCCGCACCGGTTGACAATGATCGCTTGGTCTTGCAACTCCTTGCCGGATTAAACGATCAATACGAGAGCATATCCACCATCCTCAAGAACCAAGACCCACTCCCCTCCTTTTATAACGCACGCTCTAAATTATGTCAGGCTGAAACCGACAAAGCGGAGTGTGCATTGACCGCCTCTAAAACCGCCTCTACCGCCCTTGCCGCCACCACAACCCGATCCCAGCCCAACACCCCAACCCAACCCACTGACCGGTCCTCCTCTGGCCGCAACCGCGGATGTTTCGCGTGCCGTGGACGTGGCCGTGGTAACACTGGCCGAACCCCATTCCCAAATTTTTGGAACCAACAATATTCCCCTTGGTCCACTCCCTGGCTTCCTACACCATACGGTTTCTTCCAGCCCAATGCCTCTAACTCCCATACTTTTAAAAATAGAAATTATCTCCATACTTTTAAAAAATGAGTGGCATTGACGTCAAAGATGATCAAGTTATCATTCCCCCGCTCGAAGTGCACCCGATTTTACACTCAAGCGATAGTAGCCTTGAGTTTCTCATGGACCTTGGCAAGCGAGTTGCAGAGGAAGACCTAACAACATCTAAAAAAAGATACGTGCCACGTGATCGCGAGGGAGGAAATACTTGGTTAATAGATAACTATTTTGCCGACGTACCAAAATACACCGACACACAGTTTAAACTAAGGTATCGCATGTCAAGATGTCTATTTCTAAAAATTGTAGCAGATGTTGAAACAAACTTCGAATGGTTCAGAGAGGGCGTGAGCGGCCAGTTTAGAAAGAGTTTTATGCCCATACAAAAAGTATCATCAGTAGTGAAACAACTCGCAACCGGTAATCCTCCAGACAAATACGATGAGTATTTATGTATGTCTGAGAGGACGTCGCGTGAATGTTTACAATTTTTTGCAATGCCATCATTAAGTTATATGGGGTTGAGTTTTTACGAAGACCAACAAGTCACGAAATTGCATGTTTGTATGAAGCACACGAAGAAAGACATCACCTTCCCGGCATGATTGGTAGCATTGATTGCACTCATTTAGTATGGCGAGCATGTCCTAGGGAATTACGAGGACAATATATGAGAGGCGATCACCAATACCCTACGATCATGCTAGAAGCGGTTTCTTCGCAAGATATGTGGTTTTGGCATGGATTCCCTCCCCCCCTCGGTTCACTCAACGACATAAATGTTCTCCAACAATCCCCAGTTTTTCTTACCCAATGAAACGGAACGACTTCGCAGTGTCCATTTACTTTAAATGGCCACTTATATAAACGTGGATATTATCTTACCGATGGCATCTACCCAACCTGGTCAACGTTTGTGAAAGCGTTTCGATATCCGACCGATTCGAGGGAAAAGAAGTTCGTTAAGGCGCAAGAGGCGGCAACGAAGAATGTTGAGCGAGTGTTCGAAGTATTAAAGGGGAAATGGGGAATTACCGCACGACCCTTGAGGCCGACGACCATTTCTAGGTGTAGCGTCATCGTCTATACGTGCATGACATTGCAGAACATGATCAATAAAGACGAGGAGTGTGCGATATCACCAGTCCACATATGCGATCCCCCAATCCAACCGTTCTTCGACGACGAAGCCCTTGCGGAGTTGAAAGACTTCGATACGCATTTCAGACATCGAAATGATCTTGTGGAACATCTAGACGGACTTGATCTACCGTACCTCGAAGCTGATGCCCCCGAAGAGTTTTTCTTTTATTTAGTTTATTTTTAATTTATGTGTGTTTGCATTTCTATGTTTATTTACTTTTAATATTGTAAGTTTATTTTATTAGTTTAATAATATGTTTAATTAATGTTTCTTTAAAAAAACAAAAAAAAAATTAAGATTTCAATGGAGTGCTGCCTCCAAAAAAGTGTTTCAGTAAAGTAAATCAGTGAAGTGATGTGACAGTGCAGCATTAGTTAAAATCAGTTAAGTGAAAAAAGATTCCTACAAGCGCCTCTTCCCCCTAACTTCCTATGTTACTATGTTTCTTTAAAAGGACGATTTTGTTTAATTCTCATGTATGAGACCTAAATCTAATACCTTCAAATCTAGGTGTTCTTAAATGCTTTGTCTTTATCAATGGGTCACTAGCCTATTACTAAGATATTCAGATTTCTTATTATTATTATTAACAAAATACTTAATTATTGCAACAGTATTTTAATAAAAAAAAAACTATTTTAAGAGCATGTTAGACGTTTATTTACACTTAATATCAAATTTGGTCTCAAATTCGAAACTGATTCAGAGTGGTTTTATCACAGTGGGCTTTTAGGTGACGGGTTTTTTCTCCAAATTGATGGCTTGGTGGATTTGGGCTGCTCAGTGGACAACCATTTATTAGTGCTAAGCCACTGACAATTCAAGTGATATTTAGTGGGTCGTTAAAAACACAAATTATATCAAATTACTAATCACCAAATAAGGTATTTGTTGTTTCCTATCCCCACCTTGAAAGAGTTGGGACTTAGACTACAACATGAGTTAATGCCCAAGTGAAAATATTGATTGAAGTGTTTAGTGCCTAACAATTGAAAAGGTTTTGCTTATTTACACCCTCGTAATATATCTACACGTAATTCTGTCTCAATACGCTAAAGGTTATGCAGGGCGTATATGTTATTCACACACTCATGTCTACACACGTATGTTCCTATATGGTACATATATGAATATACGGGACGTATATGGTCCAATCATTAATGTTAGGGGAATGCTTTCCCAGGTAACGGCAGCTGAGACTTATACGCCACGTATAGGTCTATACGGGACGTATAGGCCTATATATAGCGTATAGGTCTAGTTTTATTTTTGTTACAACAATACCTATATGGTCGTATAGGTAAGTATATGGGCCGTACATGTTACTTTTGTAACCAAAATTTTTATACAATATGTATATGGGGTGTATAGGTGGACGAGGCGTATAAGTCTATATTTTTACAAATATGTTTATACAATAGTATACTATCAAACCTATACTACACCTATACGTCTATGTGGAACCTATAGTACACTCATAAGCTTTTACGTGACCTATAATACACTTTTCGTTCTATATGGGGATCTATACTTGACACATAGGCGTATAAGAGATCTATACTACACCCATAAGCCTATAAGAGATTTATACTACAGCCATAGGCCTATACGAGATCTACACTACACCCATAGGCTTATACGGGTGCTATACTACACCAATAGGCCTATAAGGGACCTATTCACACCTATAATAGACTATATGATACAAAATAGTTATATTCATTATGATACTACTAGTAAGAAACCCGCGCGATGCGGCGGTGGCGACAATTTACAACGTGGTACTCATTTTATGATAGTTTATTAATCCTCTCGTAATATATTGTGTAGTACATTAACTAATTTTCTTGTTTGTACCATTGGTGTGGTCTATTTGTGATTTGCATATCTCAATTAAATAATAAAATTCACATGTATATGAAAATATAGTAATTTAAAGATAAATTTAAACACACCAATAAAAAACACATTAGTCATAAAGATGGTAATAAAAAATAATAACCCGTATGTTAACTACCCAGGGGAGTCCCCAAATACGTACCTCGGGCGGTGTGCGGGTGGCGTAGTCAGGCCCACCCATGCAGTTCCCGAAACCGGGGAAAACCCAACTCCTCACCCACCCATAGGCACGACGGTGAAGGATTGGTAAAACCCAGGCGAGATCAGGACTCGAACTCATGACCATAGAGAGAGATCCCTGGTCCATCATTTCTCATTATGTCCTTCGTGGGAATCGAACCTGGGACCTTCAAGAGAGATCCCTGGTCCATTCACCAACTGAGCTACCCGTGAAGGACTTTTTAAAAGGGCTTTCATGTCGCCTAGGTACAAGGCAACAGTTTTTAGAATCTTGTTTTCACTTCCATATTAACAAAATAAAATAAAATGAAAGTTAGGATGATGCACTTGCAAAAAAAGAAAGTTGTCAGTTAGCGCATATCCTGAATTCTTGGATCCTGATTCTCAAAATCTTTACATTAAAAAAAATATGTTCTTTGCACCTTGCGCCTAGGTGACAAGTGATCCCTTTGCACCTTCAGCTTTAATCACTTACATGAGTACCATGTTAAAAACAACCACAACCATACAAAAGGTAGGCTCAGGTGGGTCAAATGTCAGATGCATGGCGATTTAAAGTTGTACCTAATTCACAATGATGGCAATGACACAAATGGAATGAAAAACTCTTTAATTCATACACAGAATGTACAATGAGTTATTTTTTCTACATAGTTAAGTCACACATGCACCAAAGTGGTGGTATATGTCCACATACGAGTCAACATCGTTTTACACCGATAATTGTATAACAGAAGACACTAAAGAGGAACTTGAAGTAGCCGAAACAAACGATTTTTTGCTAGATGGCATTTTCCCACCTGGCAGGACCACCTGATCCAGCTCCTCTTTTAGACGTTTCACGTCTTGACACTTAACAGATATTTCCCCACTGCAGATATCATGTAAATAAATATTGTTGAGAAAAACAGGACATTCAAGAGTCAAGACTACATTGGATGCAACATCTTACTGTAACATAGCGACTAAATGACCACGATCTTTGAGGAACTCCTGCAACTGTAAAAATAATGCAGTTTAATTTTCTTCCCAATAAAAAAGTATTACAAGACGGCATTAATCAATTACTGACTATCTGCCCATTTCAAAAATCAGTTTTGGGTAGCTACCAACAGATAGTGTCTGGATATGCTTCTGCGTTCAAAAATCAAGTGTTAAGTTTTTGGCAAATTCTGATTATTCAAGGATTTAGAAGGTAAGATAGCCATAAGTAATCATGTCTAGTTTCTTCGTAGTTAACCTAAACTGATTATTCAAAACGGGCAGATAATTATAATAAGTTTCACCGTATCCAAACATCAAAATCAGATCATCGCTTCAAAACACAATCCCAATCCCCCAAACACTCCTATGTGACATTGCTACCTTATAAATCTCCACTGCTTCTTGTTTCAGTCTATTGGATTCTTCTTCCAGCTTTGCCATCCGAGTTTCTGCAAAGCACAGAACATGTGGAAGCTATTATTTAAGTTGTTAAATGTTCCAAATTCAATGTATTAAACCTATTAATTATTATATTAATCACAAAAATTGAAAAGAAAATAATTAGAACATGCAATAGAAAATGTAAATCATTCTAAAAGACACAAACCTGGAATAATAAAGTAACTAAGTCGGCCTTCTGCGAAGTAGAAGAACCTGAAATCGAGTGCTGGAAGCGGTACAGAACTTCTGCGTAAACATAATTTTGGCATCGTTGGAGTATAAAAGTCCATGCATGGGTTTCTTCTCGTCGCGCGCGTGCCGTTTACTTCATATTGTCAAGCAACAGATGGGTTAGACGAAAGTGACCTGCAAACACCATGGTTTCCGCCAAGAAAACACCTTAACAGAATGCTGAAAAAACAATATAAAAACCAAAGAAAACACACATGAAACATACCTAGATGATTGGTGGCAAACTGTAGTTCTATGTTATCTTCAGAAAGCAAGAATGGAGTCATCATAATTCCTGCATTGTTTCTTAACAAAACCAACATGGAAACAAAAACAGAAAGCTTTAGCTTTTGTAAGCCAGGTTAAAGATACAAATACCTAGGCAACTCCATTCTAAAAAAAAGTACAGGTTGACTTTTTGGGGTCAAATGAACTTTTTTTGACCATAAAACTGTCATGAATTCTTGGTTAAAATAACATCATTTCTTAAATTTGAAAATGCTTGGTTTGACCATAAGGGTAAAAGTGTGCTTATAATCTTACATTAGCAAGTTTAATGATCGACCGCTTGAATTAAAATCTGAGGCGAATTTCGTAACAGATTCCATGGAACTAAGATCCAACTCCATTGCATCAACTTTGGTTGTTGGGATTTCGTTGACGATTTCTTCTTGAACCTGTTTACCAGCAACCACATTTCTGACCCCCATCACCGCATGTGCACCACGCAGAGCTTGGTTAGAAATCAAATCTTGCAACATAGTCTGAAAATTATTAAGAGAATGTTAGTATGCTATCAGTTTTGGTCTAAAAGCTAAAATTAAGTAAACAAAGGAGGCACAACACTTTATCTAGGTTAAGATAATGTACTAAAAGAAGTAGTGTTTTTAATTATATAGTTGTTTAGCCCACACATCAGAAAAAGAAAACAAAAACAACAACATGAAGATTACCTAGCCTTACCAAATTTTCGGAAACAATCATGACAACAGCCCCATTAATATTGGGACCGCAAAGAAATCCTAACCCCTAACTGCAGCCACCCTTCTGATTGTCCCGCCTGTATGGTTTTACTGATTTCGCAATCTGAATCGGAAATAGAATAACACAATTCAATATCAAACTGGTTACGTGAAGGGTTACATGGATCTTGATCCATGTCTAGTAGAAGTCAATAAACCATTAGACCAATGACACCATCATATTAAGATTTTCGCATCTTCTAGCGGATCTGAAAATCAAACAAGTATTCAAATACATCAATCAAAGAATCATGAATACAACAATCAGCAAATGCAAAACAAATACCACTGGTTACCCTTTTGGGTGAACAAATTATTGTTATCTAAGGTTGAACCGACCAATTAAAAACATTACAATAAGAGGAATAAATCAAAAGTTTATTGTAATAATATACCTTACCTCCCAGTTGCATATTTCATCTCGACTAAATGTGCCAACTAAAATACGTTATGACAAAAACATGGCAGCGTCGGAACCATATCAACAATCTCTTTTCCAACTGCAAAACAAAAAAAAAACTTATAAAAAACATATCAATCCATAAAAAGTGACCTAAAGCATCTTTATCAGAATTATCAGTGATACAATCTCAGTCTAAAAAAGCTACCATGAGAATCAGCAAGTTGTAAATGCAAACTAACCAGTCACTACCATGATAATCATTCACTGAATAATTAGCTATGTAGTTTTCAACGAAGAATTCTTCAGTTCCATGACCTGCTATGATATACTTTATTGTGCCCTAAAACAAACATGTGGTAAACAGCGATTTAGCGAAGCTAGAACAAAAAATAAACAATTAGCTGGTATAAACATGTCTAAAATTCAAACCAGATAGCACAAAAAACAACCCAAAGAAAGTGACGTTATAGGATATGTACATCTGTTCACATCTAGATCACCAGACCTATTGTTTGACCGTATTACAGCTATAAATGTAACTTTATACACTGTTGAAATGAGCAGACTTATTTGGCTGTGTGAAGGGCACTCTTTCAACACTTTAGGAAATCTCTGTGAGAAGACCATTTCTGCAGTATGCTATGTTTCACCATTTTGTACCATCTTAAAAGCTATCATATATTTTTTTATCTTGAAACATCCATTCAAATTCATATTTTTCTATTTTTAAACATAAGCATTAAATTTAGAATACATTTCAAATTATTTTCAACCAATTCAGAAAACTATATAGACATTAGAGTACCATAGATACCATAAAGACCTGCTACTTTGACAAACGAAAAACGCCCATCACACAAATTTACAAAATACACGCCATTTAGTTGGTTCTTAATTAGATTAAAAATGTTATTAAAAGCCTGCATTTTTTTAAAAAGCTGTTGATTAGGTGGTTTCACTTTAAGGCTAACTTTTTTAAAACCTAAGCGGAAAAACAAGCTTTCTTGGCAAAACATATTAGTAATTAGTAAATACTAACATTTCAAATAATTAAACAAACTATAAAAACAAATGAACTAAAATCAGCTTGAACGGTTTCGGCGTTTTCATCGGTTTCAAGTTTCAACGGTTTATGAACACCATGTTAGTACATACATGATCCATATGCGCTCCAACACCCTTGTAATTTTGAGTGCATTCCTGATGACTTTCAACAGTTTCCCTTTTAGTTAGATGTATTAATTTAAGTCTTTTGAATTGATAAAGATAAAACATAAGTTAAGTAGCCCAATTTATATATTATTGGGATGTAATCATACCTGATAATACGGAGAGTACAAAGAGCAATACTCCTGCTGTAATCGGTAAGTGCATAAACTGAAATTAGTGGTTAACGATAGAATCATAACAATTTTCAAATTAGTTGCAGAAACATAATATTAACATCCAAAAACACACAATGAATGTGAATCTTCAAAAGAATTAAGATTTACCTCTTTGAATATGATAAAATTCGGATACCTCAAAAATAGTTGATCCAACAACAAACATAGATAAAAAAAAATCATGAAAAGCCTCATCAAGTCAAACCATTGTAATATCTTCTTTGACATAAAAACCACCAAAAGACTTTATGGTTAAAATTTCCATTTTCAGCAATATTAATAGGATTAGCTGACCTATAAGTTTCAGGAGGCATCACACCATACACCACAGAAATAACAACCCCATCCTTCTCCTAAACGACAGTGTCTTGCGAATAAATCATCTATTTTGCACAAATTATATAACTAAATCAGATAAATCATCTAACTGACTAACAATAACAACTACATTTATTAGGTTTTCGGATTTACCTCCGTTGTTGTAGAACTCCATACCGGATCCCCCATTGAAAAAGAAAGGTCACTCTGGATCTACATCAAAGTCCACTTATTAGTGTTCGTTAGGGTTTTGAATGATGGAATAGTGTTCAAATAAAATAAAAAAAAAGCGTCACTTACCTTGAAGAAAGTTGGAATCTTCGTAGATCTGGTAAAATATCCACTGATATGGTGAAATACTCATCGATCTGGTGATATTGTGATGAAATGTGTTTGATGTTCTTAGAATTGAGAGAGAGAGAGCGTGTGTGAAGGAGGCGAAGAAGCTGAAAGTGAGATTGATGATTGAAACCCTAATCCTAGTCATGTGTTTATCCCGTGTTTTTTTCTCCGGCTTGTACATAATGCCTTATAACTTGTACCTTTTAAAAGTTTAAGAGTTTTTGTGCTTGGAGTCATTGTACAATATGCTTTAAGGTGTTGTAACGTGGCAAATGACCATTCCTGCCCTTCCTATATGCTTATTAATATAGTATAGATAGTATACTATAAGATACCTATATTACAATTATAGGCTTATACATAATTTATACTATAACGGTCTATATGGGATATATACTACACTCATAGTCTAATATGAGGCTTATACGAGACCTATACTACACTCATAAGCCTATATGGGGTCTATAGAGGACCTATAGTACACTTATATGCTTATATAAGGCCTACATGAGACCCATATTAAACCTATAGGCACATACAAGACCTACAATACACTCATAATAACTATGTGGGGCCTATACTACACATATACTAGACTATACGATACAATACAATAACATTTGATATGACACTATAGTATGCTATAAATACTACATTCAGAGGCCTACATGAGGTCAATACGGAAGGTATACTTCAATCATAGAATTATATGAGGCCTATACGAGATCTATACTACACCCACATGTTACATAGGCCTAGGTAAGGTTTGTACTATGCTCATAGGCATGTAAGTCTATCAGTACTTGTACTATACCCATAAGCCTATATGAGGTCTATACATGACCTATACTACATTCATTGATATGTACATGGTCTATCAATACATATACTACACCCATAGGCGTATATGAGGTCTATACAAGACCTATACACACTCATAGGCCTATATGAGGTCTACACTAGATTGATAATACACTTGTAGGACTATACGAGACCTACACTTAACCCATAGGCCTATACAGGACCTATCCTATAGCTATAGTAGAATACCATACGGTACAATGCGATGTATATGATACAATACTATAGTATACTATCAATATCTATACTATACCTATAGGCCTCTACGGGACCTATACTACATTCATAGGCCTATATGAGGTCTATACGAGTCTGATACTACTCTTATAGGCCTATGTGGGACCTCTAACTACATCTATACAGGACCTATAATACCCTCATTAGCCTATATGAAGCCCAGTGTTTTCAGACCCGGACCGGCCGGTCGGACCGGGAACCGGTCCGGGTCAAGGGTTGAACCGGACATGTGACAACCGTCACCCTCATCTTTTAGCAAGTTGTCAACTATAGTCCTTTGTGTAGTCAAATATTGCTATTTTTAGTCCTTGTAAGATATGTCGTTTTCAAATTTAATAAAAAGAGCAAACTCAATGTTTATCATTTGCATTTATTATGGATCATGTCTACGTTTTAATCTAATGCGTATGTTGAAACGTTATTCGGAATGGATTTAATAAAAAAAATCAAGTTTTATAAAGTTTTAAAAACACTTTAGGTAAAGTTAGTTAACTTGGTTAGTTTTTATCAATGTTTTAAAAACCGGTTTTTTAACCATACCGGATTGGACTCAGAAATGGTTCAATCGGTTGAACCGGGTTGTATTGGGCGGTTCAACCGGATTGACTACTTAAATCTATAATTCTATAAAATACAACTTCATTTAAAAAAGTAATCCAATAGTACACGATTTCATAATAAAAAATAATTCAAAAGTGAATCCATTATCAAAAAATAATCCAAAATTACCCACACAGTTTTTTTTATATGAAAGGGAATACTAGGTTTATGTCATTCAAGTGTTAAATACATCAACTTTATGATTACTTAGAAGATAAAATTTATAATCATCGCCATCCTCATCAACAAAAGTACAACCATATTCGTTTTCTACAATCTTTCAGTGTTTTAAATACCGGTTTATACCGGCCGGTTGAACCGGTTATACCGCTTACCGGTGGCTTGGCCGGCACGAATTAGTATGGTATTTTGGGAAAACGGTATAGGATTTGAACCGCCGGTAAATTCCGGTATACCGGTTTATACCGTTATACCGGTACTGGCACAAGGTTAAACTTTGGACTTTATCGACCCGTAGTGAAGGTATAAATAACATGTGTGGTGAGAAAGAGCATGAACCGGTTTCTTAAACACAAAGTGACTTATATATATGTTACTTATTATGTAATTTTAGTATATTTTGATTATTGGTAACTAAAACTTCTTATTAAAGATTGTAGAAAACGAATATGGTTGTACTTTTGTTGATGAGGATGGCGATGATTATAAATTTTATCTTCTAAGTAATCATAAACTTGATGTATTTAACACTTGAATGACATAAACCTAGTATTCCCTTTCATATAAAAGAAACTGTGTGGGTAATTTTGGATTATTTTTTGATAATGGATTCACTTTTGAATTATTTTTATTATGAAATCGTGTACTATTGGATTACTTTTTTAAATGAAGTTGTATTTTATAGAATTATAGATTTAAGTAGTCAATCCGGTTGAACCGCCCGATACAACCCGGTTCAACCGGTTGAACCATTTCTGAGTCCAATCCGGTATGGTTAAAAAACCGGTTTTTAAAACATTGCAATCTTTAATAAGAAGTTTTAGTTACCAATAATCAAAATATACTAAAATTACATAAGATAAGTAACATATATATAAGTCACTTTGTGTTTAAGAAACCGGTTCATGCTCTTTCTCACCACACATGTTATTTATACCTTCACTACGGGTCGATAAAGTCCAAAGTTTAACCTTGTGCCGGTACCGGTATAGCGGTATAAACCGGTATACCGGAATTTACCGGCGGTTCAAATCCTATACCGTTTTCCCAAAATACCATACTAATTCGTGCCGGCCAAGCCACCGGTAAGCGGTATAACCGGTTCAACCGACCGATATAAACCGGTATTTAAAACACTGGTTTTTATAAAGCAAAAAAACTAACTAGATTATAATAAAACTAACCTAAGATAAATTAGAGGGGCCATTTCTGCAAATTTCTCAAAGTTTCAAAACAAAACAATTGTATTCTGCCTGCTCGCGTTTTTTCCGGCCGACTGGATTCCGGCCGGCGAACCTGCAGCTCCAGCGACGCGTATGTATGGGATTTTAATAACTTTTATTCGCTTTTAATCATTCCAATGCGTTTCTCCTTCTATAATCAACCGATTTTCAACGATTAAATCGAGCATGAACGCGGTTATTATTGAGTTTTAATGGGGTTTATTATGTGTAACGGCCGGAAATAATAAACGAATGAATTGTCCGTTTATAAGCGACCTTTATATTAAGCTATTCATTCCTTTTGACTTCTGCACTTATTCACGACCTAAACACATAATAATATTGCATCAAATCGTCCCACAAGGCTCTCAAATTCGAATTTTCTTTTGGTTTGTTATCGCCTCTTTTCCCGATCGTTTAAGCTTTGTAAATTAACTTTTTTCGTGCCATTTTGCTTCTTATTCGACACTCTTTAAGAGCCCTATGGGTTCTGATGTAATCGTAATCAAATTCAGATTAATTGAATCTTGGATAGGGTTAGGGTTCTTGGCTTGTTTTGGGGAAGAAGATGAAGTTTTAGCATGTGTTTAAGTATTATCTAATCAAAGACTTCCAACATTATATGCTGGTAGTATAGTGGTAAAGAGGGGTTGTTTTCAAACCATGGAGCTGGGTTCAATTCCAACCCAGGCCACTTTTCTGTTTTTTTTATTTCCATTTCCAGTTATTTATAGTGGCTACTACAGACGTGATTCAAATTGATATATATAATAATATGTTTAAATCACAAATGTTCATAATAAATCCAATTTTTATCCAAAAATTATCAAAATTTAGGTGTAGACTCTTAACACCTCATAGAGAATTATCATATTTTTATTTTCTGGAAAATATTACATTTTCGTAATTTTTTTAATTTAATTTGTTTTAATCATATTTAATTGATAAAAAAATTCTTTTTTAATGATTGTTTCAAAATTTTTCTAATATTATTTCTTAATATCAAGAACTAATATAAAAATTACTTATCCAGAAAACTGTTATTTTTATTGAATTTATAATTTATAATCATTTAAACATGCTTTAAATTCATTAAATCAGTTCTAAATGCAAATAAATTGAGAAAAATTATGGAAAATTTATTCTAAGTATTTTTCATTAGAATGTTTTCATTTTTCTCAAAATTTTAATTTTTGAATCACATATTGTATTTTTTGTTGTATTCATGCTTATTTAAATACAATAACCATTATACTTCAAATCAGAATTATTAATTTAATTCTTTTGTCCAAAATAATTTAAATTATTTTTTTTCACTAAATATTCAATTGATGTTAATTATATTACCTATCCACATTTATAAACTTGTCGTGTTATTTTTGCTATACAAGTTTTATATTAATTCAATTTATCGTAAAAACTATATTTCCCCAAATCAACTTAGTGAACCCTAATGCCTTAGAACCCTAGTTACCTTGGACTTTTAAGACACTTCATTTATTAGTATTCTTATACATTATAGGTAGAATTCTTCGGAATTGCCATTTCTTAACTCACGTCAGCTTAAGTTGGATTTTGATCGCTTTCGCAAACTATGAGTATATCTTTCCCTTTTTCATGTTTTACACTTTTGGGGTGACTCATGTACGCTTATTACTTCACTCACTTAATCATGTTTTATTCTACATTCACAATCGCAATTCTTGTATGTGTTTTACTTGTTGATCGCTGATAGTGTGTACTTATGACCTTAATCATTAACCCGGTGGGGCCTAGCATAGCAATAAATAGTACTTGATTATTGTTATGTGTAAACTACATTGTCTTGTCGCCTACTATATATAATGATACTTATGAGCGACTACTATATATATGATTCTTGATTCTTTAAGGTTTGATTTTGGGTGGCATTTGTACACGGCTTGAACACTAAATTGTAGACAGTATAACACGTGAATTGGGAAACTCTTTTTCTACTATATGTATTCAAACAGGGTATGCTCCCCAATACATTTTGTATTGACATACTATTTTCGTACATGTTTCAGGTTATTTATGAGATGACTTTTAAGCTTTTGGAATTTTACTTAGATTTTGAATTCATTGTATTTCAGTTAGTTGGCATTTAGAATCATTGTATTTCATTTCAATGCAATAAACTAATTAATCAATGTATCAATATTTACACTTTTAGTCCATGAGCTATTGAACAATCGTCACTATGTGACACCTCGATGTTTTCGCCATCGGTTGGGGTGTTACAGGACATGCACTGACCCGATGGTTGGACCGGCGACCCGGTGGTCGGACCGGGAAATCGGCCGGTTGGACCGGGCAAAAAGGGGGTCGGACTAGAAATTTTATAATTTTTTGGATTTTTTTTTATATTTTTTGCCGGTTCTTTGAACCGGTGACGCGGTGGCAGGTCCGGTTCGACATCCGGTCCGGTTCTGAAAACATTGATGAAGCCTATACCGCACCTATACTACACCGATAGGCCTATATGAGGTCTATACGGGACATGTACCACACTCATAAGCCTATTTGAGGCTTATAAGGGTACTACACTTGTACGCCTATACGGAAACTATACTACAACCATCGGCCTATACGAGAGCTACGTAATACTTACAGTAGATAGAATATACGGTACAAAACAATAGTATACAATACTGTAGTGCACTATTAGTATCTATATTACACTTATAGGCCTATACGAGACCTATACTACACTCATTGGCATATATTATATAAAAATGTGTGAATGAAAATAAATGAATAAATAAGAACTAGGCCTATATGCATGGTATTTTGTGCAAACCTAAATGCCACCTATGACGCTATACGTGTTATATAAAAAGGGTGCGGAAATAAACCGCAGGGTGTGTGAATATTTGCAACCTCACAAAATGTTCTTTAGGCCACACGTTGTGGCATTGTGAAAAGAGATTGTGGGCAGACGTTGACTCGTGGCCACGATGGGAACAATCCTCCGGGGTGTCTTGATCGTGAAGATTTTGAAGATGGCCACGAGATGAATCCAACCATTGGTGATGATGCAGTGAAACATACAAAATGTTAGTGGAAGAAAGACAGTGGAAGGAAGATGCTAATGTGGCGCTGAAATGGAGGCTGATGATAATCCTTCACTAGTGACCATATCCCATGTATAGTTGCAAGATTTGAGGAGCATAACGTTGTTCCTAGGTGTTCTGATAAAACTATGTTGTCAGGCTTTGTCCATTGGACAGAAGTTTTGTCCCTTTGGTACGAGGAAGGTTTCTGGGGTTGTGGACAATGAAATTAACTCAGGCAACAAGCGAGTAGCCATCTTCTCTTGTAAAATGAATTTTGTGCAGCTTGTTAATACGGTTGAGGTTGTGGACAGTGTGTAGTTTGTGTATTCTTTATATGGTGTGGTGTTTCAAGAAACCATTATGACCTGAAAAGTTTCTTGAATTCCCCATCCTAACCCAACCAGTTTCCAGAACTGCCCATCCTAACCTGGAAAACTTGGTTATTAAAAAAATAAAAATAAAAATGGGCAGGTCAGGTTGGGCGGGCCAATGGGTTAGAATGGGCTGCCAGGTATACCATTTTAAACGACCCGTTACCTCGCCCGGCCCGGCCCGACCCACCTTGTTTTGCCAGGTAAAGTTTCACCTGATACCTTACTCTGTTTTGTTTTATAAATATGTGATTCAGTGAACATGATCACAAGAGTTTTACAAAATCCAAGTGTCCAGGGATTAAAAGATAAAACTTCTACCGAGATAATAACATAGTTAAATCCCAAAACACACAATTACACATACCAAATAAACTGACAGTGCCACTGTGTTTTTTTTCACATATAGAGGCCTTCCGGCACGCCTTCCTTCTTCTTGAACATAACCTTGTCTTTTGCCTTCTTAAAATCAGCATGTGTCACCTGAAACATTAATTGTCTTCATAACTTTATTCCAATTAATTCGATTTATTGATTTTTGGTTTAAATGCATTTTTGTGTTTTTCTCTAATAGTAATAAAATGTAATGTCTGACCTTCATTCGGCGTTCTCTCAAAGCAAGCAATCCCGCCTCAGTACAAATGGCCTTGATATCAGCCCCAGAAAACTCGTCTTTAGTCATAACAAACTCTTCTAAGTTCACATCATCAGCTAGGGTCATTCTCGATGTGTGTATCTGATTCATACAAGAGAACGGTTATAACAAATTATTTTACTTGTTGCAAATTGAGCTTATTGCAACATGTCTCGTAAATCAACATAACATCACATTTAGTGTTGCAAGACAAAGATTAAATGAGCAAAATATTAATATCTCAAGGGGTTTAAATCATAATAAAATATGTTACCTGGAATATGCGCCTTCTTGTTTTAATATCAGGAAGTGGGAATTCTATCTTCCTATCTATACGACCAGGACGAAGCAATGCTGGATCAAGACTTTCAATCTTATTAGTCGCGAGTATCACTTTAACATCACCTCTCGAATCAAAACCGTCCAACTGATTCAATAACTCCAACATAGTCCTCTGAATTTCACGTTCGCCACCAGAATGTGCATCATATCTACACCACAACCCTAGTCAGGCCTCTCTCATAAAAAACTTCCAAATTACATATATACCCATAAATACACATACCTCTTTGTACCAACAGCATCGATTTCATCGATGAAGACAATTGATGGAGACAGGTCATCCGCAACTCTAAAGAGTTCTCTGACCAACTTAGGACCATCCCCAAGGTACTTCTGAATCAACTCACTACCAACAACACGTAAGAACGTTGCTGATGTTGAGTTTGCCACTGCCTGAAAAACAAATGAAAAATTCAAATGCCAATTAAAAAAAAAAAGTATACATGTTCCCTTACTTTAGTATATAAGAACTTGAACCCAAGCATCAAAAGAAGATTAAAATAAAATGCACACCTTTGCAAGTAATGTTTTGCCTGTTCCCGGTTCTCCATAGAGAATAACTCCCTTTGGAGGCTTGATACCTATGTCTTCATATAACTCAGGGTGAGTTAGAGGGAGCTCAACCGCCTCTTTGATTTCTTGTATTTGGGCATCAAGCCCACCAATATCTGCATAAGACTCTAAAGGAGCCTTCTCAACCTTCATCACAGACACCATGGGGTCCACATCGTCTTGAAGAAGCCCAACAACAGAAAGAACCTGAGGATGTTTCAAGGTATAGGATGATACACATTAGCATAGCTAAAAATATATATCATGGATGTTCAAATTTTACCAATAATTGAACTTCGATTGTCTACCTAACAAACAAACAACATCAAATTATGATGAAAATATAGCATTTCCCAAAAGATGACTGAGGGCTTACGCATTACCATGGGATTACTCTACCACTCAGTTATTTTCTAATAATCATAATAATAACAGAAAAAACGCCCTTAGTTTATTGAATTTCTGAATGGTGAGCAGTCTAGTTGCATGCATGGTAGAGGGCCCTATCAACCCACTAAATAATACTAACTGTATCATTGTTCACTAGGAATGTCAACTGCTAATGATCTTTCAAACGAAAAACTTGCAATTCTACTATTTCTGAATGATCAAATTATCGGCCACACAACCATTGTGTAGGAAAAATAGAATTATGTTAGTTGCTTATACAATGTATATTTATCAGTTTATATTTATTAGTTTATAGCCCATGGACCACAAGATAGCCTGTTCTAGGTTTCCCACTAATACGTATTTGGTGTTCCCTACATTGTGTTGCATCATATTTCATAGTCACCTAATTCTCGGTTCGTGATTTGCTAGATGAGACGAATTTGGTACGGAGGGGTCATGTTCATTTCGGTACGATCTACCATCGAGTCCGGTTCAGTATATACAAATTAAAACATAAATTACTAAATTCATATTACCAAATAGAAAACATAAACATAAAAGTTCCGAGATTCTAATCTAGACGTGACCTTTTTCCTTTCCTGTTATTAACGCCTTCGTCATCAAGATTTCCCAAATCATTTCCTACAAACGAGCACTTGGACCTTCAATATACGTGCTTTCCGGATTCATATCCCACTTTTTGTGGGCGACAGATTTATAAAAGTCTTAATAAACTAGATTAAAGCCTAACGTTAGAGTGAATAAAAAGTAGTTTATCCGCTCTTTTGCAATTTGAACGATTCCGCTTCACAGTATGGATGTAGGGTAGGAGTATTCACTCCAGTTTCTCTCCGCCGAAGAGCTACTAATCGGTTGGGAGAGTACTTTTTTCTACTTCCGCCAATTGCGGTGTCTCCGACTCATATGTATCCACCAATCAACTGCATCCATTGTGACGGCATCAGCTTGTGTTGCGGTCCTCGAATAAATTCCTTTTTTCTTATGAAACATGGCAAAGTGTACCCGCAACATACTTGCTTCCGCTTCATATTCCGAAATTCTTTTAAACACTTCCATAACACCAATTCAAAATACGAGACCAATCTGGCGAATTGGTACAATTAGTCTAGTATTTTAAATTGGTACAATCGGAATTCGTATACGATCCAATTCAGTATCGATTCATGAATTAGGGTTTCAATTCAGCAGTTGTAATTAAACAATTCAGCTTCCTAATTTAGCAATTCGATTGTACAAATCGTTTTGGAGTATACATACCTTCCACTATGGAATATGTATACGGCACTAGAAAATATAAAATTGCTTATGATGTTTCTTCACTTTGTGTTTTCGCTCGACTTCGAGTAGCTGCTGACGTTTCCGGAACCCCATCATCAAGATTAATGTAATCTTATGTCTCACTTACATGTGTCTAGCAACCATCTCCATGGTTATTCTTTTTTTATTGCCAAAAGCAATTTAAGAAATTGAAGATGTAATACTGAAGTACGAGATGAGGAATTGAATTTGGTGACCTAATTTGGCTAAAATTGGCCTATAATGTGCCGATGTCATATGAATTGCTTTAAAAACCAAAAGAATTATGGAAACGAAGATATTCTAGCCGATGCCATGACAATGGATGCAATTGATTGGTGGACTGCATGTGAGTTGGAGACACTAGAATTGGCGGAAGTAGCAAAAAAAAAAAAAATACTATCCCAACCGATCGTAGCTAGAGAAACTAGAGTACATACTCCTACATCCATGATGTGAAGCGAAATCGTTTAAATTGCAAAATAGCGGATAAACTAGTTTTTTATTCACTCTAATATTAGGCTTCAATCTCGTTTTTAAGATTCTTATAAATCGGGTCAGGGCCAAAAAGTGGGATATGGTTCCGGAAAGCACGTATATTGAAGGTTCAAGTGCTCATTTGGAGAAAACGGTTTGGGAAAAATCTTGATGACGAAGGCGTCAATAATGGGAAAGGAAAAAGGTCACGTCTAGATTAGAATTTTGGAACTTTTATGTTTATGTTTATTTATATGTTTATGTTTTCTATTTGGTAAGATGAATTTTGGATTATAAGTTTTTTCGTGTCTAAATACCGGGTAATGATGCTAGAAACCTAGCAGGAAATATTTAGAATAAAATATATAATTATTTACGCCTCAAGGTACGAAAAGAGGTGCGCTTTTGCGCTTACCCTTCGCGCCTTGGTTTTAGACCACTTTACTTTTGTGTGCTTCTCACTTTCTAAAACCACGGATAGACTCCCCCTATGGTAACACTATCACTAACCGCATCATTTTTCACTAGAAGCTATGTTGTCAAAAGCGCACTAGGCGCTAAACAAGCCTAAAACATCTTTCAATCCCCTAAAAAATGTATTTTAAACTATGCACCTTACTTAAAAAAAGAAAAAAGAAAAAAAAAAACTCATTTTGTAAGAGCCTAGTGCATAGACTCCAAGCTTGGCCGATGCGCCTAGGCGATTTGAAAAAATAGACTAGAACCATTGATATTTCCAAACAACAACCATACAAGTTCTATTTTTACTAATCCTATATCTAAATAATTGAAGTATAGGCCATACCGCCTCTACGTAGACAAAACTTAAATTCTTTGCAAATAAACCTCAAAACTTAAGTTAAAATCAATTCAACAATATCTCATATACTAAAGTAATTCTTTAACAACTCAAACCCTAACCTAAATCTAAATAATATCAAAATTCCCAAATTCACCTGAAATAAATTTACCTTATTATGCATCAAAATAGCACAGCCAGGCTCAAGCTGATCCTTATCAACAAAGGACAAAATCCCAACATAATATTCGGGTCCAACCGAGGACGAAACAATGGCATGATTCTCATCAATCAACTCTTCCAAATTCCCAACACTCATAGGCGAACCTCTCAAATCATCAACCTTCACTCTATCCTCTTCCGTCTTCTCTTCCTGAGGCTTCAACCTCTCCTGATTAGCCACAAACTCCTCCTCCATTAATAAATAATCCTTAATTCTTTCCAGCTTTAATAAGCGTAACCTACACTTTGTATGTGGGGTTACTGTTGGTAACCTGGCTGCTGCTTCCGGACCCTTTTGTTTTCGCTGTTTTCGACCGACGCGTGCCGGTGGTGCCGCCGGTTCGAACTTTTTCTCCTTTTTGTTGTCGCCGTCGGGTTTTCGGTCTCCTTGACGATTCATGCCGCCTGGTGTTCCTTGTCCCATTGTTTGATTGTGTGTTTGTGTGATGGATGAATTGAGGATTGATGATTAGAAAACTGGGTTTCTGAAGGTATTTTATTTACTTGTTTTCTTTCTGTTCAAGAAAGCATATTTAATAGCTTCTTCTGGTTGGGTTATGTTTTTTGACACGGTTACTCATGGGTTGTAAAGTCTAATAGCCCAATGCTTTGGAAGTTTGAAGTAATAACCTAGCCCATCTAACTTCGGAATTTGGGCTACCCAAATTGAAACTTCATGGTATTAATATTTTAAATATATTTCATGAGTAAAGATGAAATACAAAGAGTTTTTTTTTTTTTGTAAGAATCAAATAGAGTAAAAAAATTTTATTTTTTTTTAGAATTTTTTTTCCCATGTGCTTAAACATACTTTCTAGATAAATAATACAACAAAAAAATTAGCGTAATTACGTCATTAAAGTAAATACATTAGTTTACACTAGAGTAATTATGTAATTACTCTACACCAAAATTTATTTATTTTTTTTATTTCAATACTATAATATATGTTCAACAATATGGAAAAAAATCGAAAAAAAAATTAAAAAAAATACCCTCCTTTTATTCTCATAGTTCTTAAAAAAAACACTTTGTACAAGATCTTTTCATAGCTATAGTTTCCCGTACGGTTTCTGATGTTCGGCTTTGACCAGTAAACATGTCACGCACCTTTCCGCATACTTTGTGATATCTCGTTTCATCTCTGGCCACCAATAGTTTTTTTTAAGTTATGTTACATCTTGGTGGCCCCGTGTGAATAGAGTACCAGGATTTGTGCGCCTCATCCTGTAACAAGGCTTTAGCCTCGCAAGTGTTCGGGATCCAAATTCTCCCTGTTCGGGTCTTCAACCCGTCACTGTTTTCCTCCAGATCATCAATGTGACCCTTAATTCTTTCCTTCTTCCAGTTTTCTTTGCTTAAGGCCTCAATTTGAGCCCCTCGGATTTGATCAAAAAGTCCCGAAGTCACCATTAATTGCATAGATCTCACACGTATTGGGACGCAATCCCCTTTTCGGCTAAGGCATCCGCTACCAGGTTGGCTTTACCGGGGTGGTATCGGATTTCACAATCATAATCCTTGAGTGCCCCAAGCCACCTTCTTTGCCTCATGTTCAAGTCTTTTTATTCAAATAAATATTTCAAACTTTTGTAATCGGTAAATATCGTAATTGTTGCACCATACAAGTAATGCCTCAAAATTTTCAATGCAAAGACCACGACTGCCAACCCAAGATCATGAGTTGGGTATCGGGTCTCATGCTGCTTTAACTGTCTTGAGGCGTAGGCGATTACTTTGTCCCGCTGCATTAGAACACATCCCAAACCGAGGTGGGACGTGTCAGAATATACCGCCAAGCCCTCCGTGCCTTCGGGTAAAGTTAACAAGGGGGCATGGGTTAGTCTTTCCTTCAGGGTATCGAAGGCTCGTTCTTTATCTTTATCCCAAACAAATTTTTTATCTTTACGGGTTAACCTAGTCAAAGGTGCCGTAATTTGGGAAAAGGCTTAAATAAACCTCCGGTAGTAACTCGCAAGCCCCACAAACCTTCGGATTTCTGATGGATTCCTCAGTGGTTTCCAATTAGCAACAGCTTCGATTTTTGAGGGGTCCACCATTACACCCTTAGCACTAACAATATGCCTGAGAAATTGTACTTCCCATAGCCAAAAGGCACATTTAGAGAATTTGGCATATAATCTTTCCCTTCCTAGGATGGATAGTACCTCGCGTAGGTGGCGAGCATGGTCGGTCTCACTTCTTAAGTATATCAATATGTCATCAATGAACGCAATTACTGATTTTTCTAATATAGGTTTACACATTCAGTTCATGAGTTCCATGAATGTCGCAGGTGCGTTGGTGAGGCCAAAAGACATTACAATGAATTCATAGTGCCCGTATCGGTACGAAAAGCGGTTTTTGGAATGTTGTCTTCCCTTACCCTTAATTGATGATAGCCTGATCACATATCGATTTTTGAAAACTAACTCGCGCCTTGCAGTTTGTCGAATAGATCATCTATTATAGGAAGCGGGTATCGGTTCTTGACGGTGAGCTTGTTCAATTCGCAGTAATCAATGCACATCCTCAAGCTTCCGTCTTTTTTTCATGAATAGTATCGGTGCTCCCCACGTGTAACGCCCCCAAAACCCGAACTTTAATTAATTAGTATATTTTAAGGTATTATGGCATGAGGTAAAATAACTAAGTACCTAACTTAGTTAGAATATATAACAATTAGAAAGAAAAGAAGGTTTGAGTCAAGAGAGGATATATACCAAACTTGGAGGGCTAAAATTGTTAAAAATGATAGTTCAATTGGTGGATGAAAATGGGATCGACATATTCCCCTGGTTATTGTGAATGGTCTCATACAAATGAGAACTCATCTTCTCAAGAACAAGTTCAACACTTTAGCCCAAATCATGATCAAAGCTAAGGTTAATTACTTGCATGTTTGAAGATTTCAAGACATCTAGTGGTAACTATCATGAGGTATGTTGAGTGGGTTCACTTGATGATAGGTTCTTGTCTAGGGATTGGTTGTATGTTATCATATTAAGATTCACACATAGTTGATATGTGAATTCTTGTAGAAATTAGTTGTAACTAAGACTATAAGGAGTGGAGGGGGGGTGAAGCACCATGTGGCACTTGTAGGACCCATGTGGGGGGAGGGGGGAATTGTGGGGAGTGGAAGGGGGAAGTGCCACGTGGAATTTATTTTTCTTTTTAATTTCTTTATATAAACTAATAAAAAACACAATTTTAATAAAAACATAATTAAAAACACTATAATTAATAATAAACTACAAACTAAAAAATAAAAAAAAACATGAAATAAAAAAATACATCAACTAAAAAAATACATCAACTAAAAAAATACATAAACTAAAAAAAATACATGAACAAACATGTTTTTAATCATCGTCGGATTAGTAATGTCTTGGTACACTCCAAACATGATCAACCAAATCCGCTCGAAGGTTGTGATGTGTTTGGCTATTCTTGATTTCCAAGTTGTTTAACGTTATTTCTTCATCAGTAATGTTTCCTTGACTTGATGGTGGTTCCTCACCAAAGTACTCGCATATTGCACGCCCTTCGTCTTCCAAAATCATGTTATGTAAAATAAGGCATGCGTACATCACATTTTTTATTTGAGGTTTTTCCATCATTCGACATGGCATAGACAAAATGCGCCATCTTTTTTGCAAGACACCAAAAGCTCGCTCAATGTATTTCCGTGCAGCCATTTGAGCTTTGTTAAACTTTTTTCTCTTAGGGTCTAACGTAGTCCTCTATGTAAACGATTTTACGAACACGACCCAATCAGGGTAAATTCCATCTGTTAGAAGATACCCGTACTTGTATTCTACCCCGTTTACAAAAAAAGTTTCCCACTCCCATTTCATACAATCAAAACTACCGAGCATCCCAGGAAAACCATGTTTTTCTTCGTAAAACTCCAAAAGTTGTTGTATGTCACTAAACGTAGGTTTTCTCAAATATTTTTTAAATATAGTTCAATGACGTACGAACAAAAATAGTGGAGAGTTTCCCCAGCCGTTGCCCGGTGAACTAATTCAACCGAGAGATGACAATCTCTACCAACAACTAGTCGATAAGGAGTGGTTCCAATAGGTGTCTTGTAGGCCGTGCAGTAGGCCCATAAATCATCATTTATGTCGGAACTTTTTCCGTAACCCAAGTGTCTAAGCGCGGCTGTGACCTTTTGGAACGTGGTAAATCCCATCTCACCACGCGCATCGGGCCTTTGTTGGAAATATTCGTAATTATTTTCTAAATCGTTTGATATTCTTAAAAATAAATTACGACTCATACGAAAACGCCGCCTAAAAGTTTTTTCATCGTACCTTGGTTCAGGCGAGAAGTAATCACGTACCAATAAATCATTTGTGGCTTGTCGTTCACGAAGTATATACTTTCAACGCTTGGGGTTTCGAGGTCCCTTCATCATCCACTATAGCTTCAACGACTTTCTGAACGGTAGCCATTATCAATTCCGCGCCGTCGTTAGATGAGGAGTCCAAAGAGAGTAGATCAAATGCATCAGACGAACTTGAAGTTTGGTCTGACATCTTGCAAGTATTTTAAAAAATGATAGTTTGGAGAGGATTTTATAAAAATATGAGAGTGTGGGTTTGGGTAGAAGAGTATATGGTTGTATATATATATATAGGGTTAGGATACTTTGAGAACTCGACGAGTTGTGAGAACTCGTAGGAACTCGACGTAAAATGCGAATTTTTTTTTTCTTTTTTTACACTCGTGTAAAACACGTAAACCCCGCTGTAAAAAAAAAAAAAAAAAAAATACATTAATTTACGCCAAAATACACCGGTGTAAGGGATTTTTATCCTCGTGTAACTATATTAATATTTTATTCATTATTTTATTGTTGATTAATTATGGACCACATATTCATTTTTGATTAAAAAAAGTATGTGGTTATAAAGTGAGTTCCTATGGTTCTCACAACTCACCTTGGTTCTCAAAATATCCGGATCCTATATATATATATATATATAAATAAATTCTTTTCAAATTTTTTTTCTTTTGAACCGTTGCCAACGGTTATATTTATTTATTTATTTTTATAATCCAACGGTAATATAGATGGGCCAATGAAAAAATGCCACTTGTCCCTTCACCTCCCCCCAACGCCCAGCCAAAAGTCCCCCCCCCCCCTCATCCATGCCCCTGCGGGGCGGTGTCCCCCCCCATGTGAAAGACTTTCCCGCCCCCTCTCCCGCCCCACTCCGTGTACTCTAATGATTTGAAACTTGTATGTGTTAATTTTATCAAAATTGTGTGAATTGAAGGGTATCTCATAAAGCTGGAAATGGGTGTTGATCTTGGTGTAACCCAAGATCATTCTTAGTTAAATTGTTGAATATATTAAAAAGAAAGTGATGATTTGCTATGTTTGATATCTATTTAATGAAAGGTATTTAATGTAGGTAAAGAATATGATGATTGATGTTATGAGCTATGAAAGTAGGCATGAAATACTTGTACAATGTGCCTTAAATGTTGTATGCACACCAAGTGTTTGATGAAATGTCTAGATGAGTATGATGTGTTAATTTGTATACAAGACTTGACAAATATGAAAGTAATGTGATAATAGATACAATTGATAGTAGGTTAACATGAGGATTGTGTTTTAGAGAGTATTCGTGTGGGAATTTAGTTGATTGTATGATTTGGTAAGAATTATGCATTAGTAGTGTGTATACTATGCTTAAATAATATGATGCACACTATGTGTTGGAGTAATTTGTAAGATGAATGATCTTGTATGTTAATGAGACGTGAATATGATGACATGAAAGGACAGGAATAATGGACTCAAGCGTGGGAGGCTAATGGGTCAAGATGAGGCAAGTAACAAGCATGAACTTAGGGACATGAGGTAAGTGATTGCCAAACTTAACACCGCAATTATTATATTGAATTATATGTTCATGTATAATAGGAATCTTGAAAGAGTAGGTAGCTTATAGTTGTGACAAAGATCATGAAGAAGAATTTCAACGTATAATAATGGGTCAACGATACTCGGTAAGTACGTAGATTAATAGACGGCTCTTGAGCCAACAAATGCGAGGTAACAACAATCCACATGAACTGTGGATGTCAATTTGGTAATTTATTTCATTATTATGACTAATGCGCGCTTAGACGCTTAGAACCAACTAAAATAGTGAAATACTAAGTGTATAGGGGCTTAGAGGTTTTCAAACAAAGTAATAGGTCAAAAACAATGACTTTGACCAAGTTGTGTTGCCTACATGTGACTAAAATAAAATAGTAATCAAGGAAAATATTGAAACGGGACATCGTAATTTGTATTGGATGATTTTTTTAACTTAACATAAGTTAAATGAGTAGACGATTGGGAAACCATTAGGCGTAGTGCCTAAAACCTCTTAAAGGGTTGAAATGGACTCGCATACATGGCTAAATAATTATGAATGTTAAAGATCGAATGGGACGATAAAATTTGTCCTTGAGGCTTCAAAAACGCTAAGGTTAATTGTATATTGCTTTGGGGTATCAATATCTTTGATTTTGTGCAAAATCCCCAAAGTTAGTAGCAAAACCCGGTCAGGGGCACAAGGTGAGAGCACGTCAGCGCACCTTGCGCTGGTGCCTTGTCAACTTGCACTGGCCTTCTGATGTGATTAGACGGGGCGCAAGGTGGCCAGCGCCCTTGCGCTAGTGTGCACCAACTTGCGCCCCACCCCAATTTCTTCTTGTTTTTCGCTGGAAATTGTACCATGTGTTTTCCAACTCTTGTTAACTTAAAGTTTGACATGTTGTGTCAAACGAAGAGGTAAGGGCTGAGCCAGAAATAACAAGTAGATTATCTTACAAGAAGATATTTTGTAAATTACGTATTTGGTAATTTATAAATACAGATTCCGAATGGTATTGATGAATGCATGGAATTTCAGGGCTAGAATCCAAAAATCGGATTCGAGATGGTAACTTGTCTGAGTCCAAACTTGCAGAGACAAGTTAAAATGATCATCTAGCTTCTTTGGGATGCTATTACTTTGTTGTTCAAATATTAATTGAAGTCACTTACTGAACTAATGATATAGTTATGTGGTGATTGCATATTGGTGTGAATCTTCCACATAAGCGAGGAACGGTTGAAGATCGAGTGAGGACGTGGATTATACGCGGTCGCATAACTTCTAATATAGAGGCATTTGTGTTGAATCTAATAGTAGAAGATAATTACATAACACCTTTAATATTTGAAAAAAATGGTTTCCAACATTCAAGATTGTTTATAAAGAAAGAATTTTTCGGTTGGTACTTTTGTTGCGTATTTCAGTTAAAATGGTTTAGGGTGTTACACCACGGTGACACACTCGGCCGTATGAAACCCTTGTATAGCAACTCTTGTAGTTGAGCTATTAGTTCTTGAAGCTTTGAGGGTGCCAGGCGGTAAGGTGCTTGGCAACAGGTTTAGCCCCTGGAACCAGCTTGATTGCAAACTCAACTTCCCTTTCGGGTGGTACTCCCGATAAGTCCACTGGGAATACATCTTCAAATTCTTGAACCACCAGTACATTTTTCATGTTGGTGATTTTTGCTTGTGTGTCAGCCACGTAGGTCAAATAAGCCTTGCACCCGTGCTGCATAAGTTTCCTGACTTCCAGTATAGAACAAATGACGGGAGTGTAGTCCTTTTCGCCTTGTATCTCAATCGTCTTACCACTTGGTGATACAAGTTGAATAGTCTTTTGGTAGCAGTTCACATTGGCATGTCCTCGGGATTGCCAATCTATCCCTATTACTGCTTGAGTTTCCCCTATCTTTCATAGGGATCAAATCCACAAGAACCCTTCCCTGTCGATTTCCAATTTGCAATTCCAACAGACGTCACACACAATAAAGTGTTTTATTGTCACCTACTTCCACCTCTAAAGGAATCGGTAACTTGGACAAAATAAAATAAAGGGTGGCGAATAGGCTCATGAAGAAGAACGACTTATTCGCTCCCATGTCGAACAAAATCTTTGCGGGTACCTAATTAATAAGAAAAGTACTTGTATGTTTGATGTGCTCAAAGTGGTTTAGTAAAAACTAACAAATTAACCTAAACTAGACACTCTAAGTTTTAAATTTATAACTAAGACTCTCTAAACCTAAACCACACAACCGGCAAGTGTACCGGTCAGTGCAGTACAGCTAAAGTAAGTCCGAGTAGACTCTACTAGAAAACGTAAACTAGACTCAATTACTTATCCTAAATACTAACTTAATAATGTTTTGTTGCTTAAAAGGGGTTTTTTCTAACAAACTAATTGCAAATAAATAAAAGAAACTAAAATAACTAAAGACACAAGCTGGAGACTGCAACTGAGATCGGATGATGGGAAGCATTACCTAGGCTAGAATCCTACACATGAATTATAAGCTTCTAATGGCTATGGAACTGGTGTGGAACCGGATCTTAAAATACTAAACTTAAAGTCAACTGCGGGAACCCTAACCCTTCTCAAGATATAACCCGCAGAATTCCTAAAAGCTGTTAAACCACCGGTTGAGAGGTTACCCTCACAGGCTTACCTACTCGAATCTTAAAGTACCCGCTAGACAGTCTACCTCACAGCACGAAAGTCACAATACACCCGAAAGTGCAAGGGGTAACTACAATATTTCTAATTAGACTTGGCCTACAAGGAATGCTAGGGAAACTAGGAAGATCTTCTCACAAAGCCTCTAGATCTAGCAATTTAACACCCTAGACAGACCAACAATCTCGCACCTTACAGCTATTGAGAATTAGTAGAACACTTAGAATTATCTAACTAACAATTACAACTCCTATGGATAAACCTGCAGAAATTAACCATAAACTAGCTGCTAA
>CM061229.1:16760792-16791470 GCA_030844895.1 Ambrosia x helenae | reverse complement strand
AACACCTTTCGTTAAGGTGCCCATTAAGAAAGACATTATTGACATCTAGTTGCCTTAAGTTCCATCATTGAATTGTTGCAAGACTAAGAACAACCTGTATGGTTGAAGATTAACAACCGGACTGAAGTATGTGAGAAGTCAAGGCCTGGAACTTGAGTGAAACCTTAAGCCGCAAGTCGTGCCTTTTAGTGGTCAAGAGATCCATCGATTTATCGTTTATATTTGATTCGTAAATCCATTTGGATCCGATAATATTAGTGTGGGTGGACATGGAATAAGGTTCCATGTGTGATTACTATGCAAAGCGGCAAGTTTCATCATGCATAGCTTGGACCCATTTAGGATCTTTGATAGCGATTTTAATGCCTCTAGGAATATGGGAAGAAAGAAGGGAATGTTGTAGTTGATGTGTGGAAAATTGGGAAAGATTTGCAAAGTGTTTGATTTCCAATTTAGATCTTGTTTTCATGGGCTGAGAGGTGTGGATTTGAGGAGCGATGGGTGAGGTATTGGATTTTGGTTCAGTGTGTATGGGGAGTGGGATGGATTGGTGTGTGGTCGATGTTTTTGGGTCAGTGGGCTAGTGGAAGGCAGAATAGGAGATGGGTCGATTGGAGCGGTAGAAGTTGGTGGATCGGTAGGAGTAGGGTGAGGCGAAATGGAAGTTGGGCATGAATAAGTTTGGGCCGGTAGAAGTAAGTGGGTCGGTAGGAGTAGGGGAATGGGCTAATGTGATTGGGCCATTAGTAGGAGACCGGATTTAGGTTAGTATTGTTGAGAAGAGGATGGGCTGGGTGGTGGTGTTATTTAGAGCTGTACACGAGCCGAGTCGAGTCGAGCCAGGCTGAGCTCGAGCTCGAAATTAAACGAGCCAGCTCGGGCTCGCTCGTTTTTTCTGGTCGAGCTCGAGCTCGGCTCATAAATGTTCGAGCCGAGCTCGAGCTGGCTCGAGCCAGCTCGTTTTTTATTTATTTTTTTAATTTTTTTCACAAAGATTTTATAAAATAACAAACAAAAATTGAAACAAAATTACACATATACATGTATATGTTTTTATTTTTCTAAGTTATGGTTTATTGGATTATGAAGAGGTGAGGTAGATAGGTAGTATGAGTGGAGTTTTCAAATTTTGAATTTTAGAATTGGGTTTGGAGCCAAAATATATTACTTTTCATCTATATATTAATTACACATACACAAGCCTGATTCGAGCCATATGTCGAGCCATCGAGCCAAGCCAAGAGTCGAGCCATCGAGCCGAGCCACTAGCTGAACATCCCTGGCTCGACCTCGGCTCGATTACAAAACGAGCCAGCTCGGCTCTAAAACAAAACGAGCCTTTTCGAGCGCGCTTTGTTCGAGCTTTTTTCGAGCGAGTTTCGAGCGAGCCTCGAGCCGCGGGCTTTTTGTACACCCCCAGTGTTATTAGGTTTATAGGCAAGAGTTGTAGTGGATTGAGTTTGAAGTGGGTGAGGACATGAAGTACAAGATGATTATGTGGGTGGATTTTGTGAGGAATTAGTTAATGTTTGATGGTTGGGATGTGAACGAGGGGAGGGTAAATTGTCTTTAAAATTTGTCATTGAAAAGTGGAAATATTGGTGGATGAAGAGTTTTCTTTAAAAGGTAAGATGTCTTCATTGAATCTGGCATGTCTAGTGGTATAAATGCCTTTGTTTATTGGATCGAGACATCGAAAACCTTTATATCGAGAACTATAGCCAATAAAAATGCAAGGTGTACTCCGTGGAAGAAGTTTATGTGTTGGTATAATCTCTAAGATAAGGAAAAACTATACATCTAAAGATGCGTAAATTGGAGTAGGACGATGGTTGGTGGAAAAGTATTTCAAAAGGTGATTTATTTTCGAGAAGTGGTGTGAGAAGGCGATTTATAAGGTAAGTGGCAAAGGTGAAAGCATCGATCCATAGCTTTGGTGGGGCATTGGCATTGAACATCATAGCTAATCTTGTTTCGATTATACGACGGTGTTTGCGTTCGGCCTGTCCATTTTGTTGAGGTGTATGTGGACAAAAAGTCTATGATGTATACCATGTTATTGAAAACATTGTTACACCCAATGATTTGTAAATTCAGTTCTGCCATCGCTTTGAAAAACCTTGACATTGCAAGAAAATTGGTCTTGAATATTAAAATAATTGTTAGAAAACAAAACATCAACCGGTGAGTCATTCGTTAATCTACTAATAAAAAGTAGTTTTTTGTGAGATTTAGAACGGGTGGGACATTTTGTAAAGTGAGAGAATTGGTTAGGTCAGTTTTTCCAATATGAATAATCAATAAAGACTGACTGTTTCCAAAAGTGACAAGAATATTACCGGATTGAGCATGAGATTCATTTAGACCATGTCAGTTAGGAAGCATGCGAGTGGTTGCTCCCAAGTCAGCAGACCATTCTGGAGTGTTAGAGGAGAGGTTGCAATGAGCATGAAAAGCCTGTGCAAGGTTAGCATCAAGAGGAACGACTTCCTGATCATATGATGCCAAATTAGGGTAAGCACAAGCATAAAACCCTTCTTTCTTGCATAGTTGACCGTACGGTGGTCGTTTGGTGTAGTTTCCACGCCACGAGAAGAAGGAGCAGTACACCCACGACCACGAGATGAGCGAGTAGTTTGGTTTTCGGCTGGGCAAGGAGATCGCGGAAGGGAGGAGCGGCATGAATGGTGCGTTGAGAAGTGGAGAAATTTTCAAAAGAGGTGCCAAGTCCACAAACGAACCAGTGGCGTTTGTCTTCATCACTAACGGGATGACCGATAGCAGCGAGCTGGTCACTAAAAACCTTTAATTTCCAACCAAATTCTAACACGGTGGAAGTGCCTTTTTGAAGGTGGCGTAGGGTGCTTGTAGAGTATGCATACGCTTAATATAACTATGGCTGTATGCGACTGCAAGAGATTTCTAAATGAGATGAGCAGTGGTGTGGCCAAGGGTTTCAGGCATGGCTTCTTCTGTGAGAGTGGAGTTGAGAAGCAAGATTATTTTCTGATAGGCTGTTTTCTAAGTAAGGAAGTCTGGATTTGCAATGGTTTTGTCTTCTAAAGTAATAGTTTCGGTTAGGGGAAGATAAGTTCCATCGATATGGTTGTTTTGGTCAAAAATTACTAAGTAAAAATAATTTTCTATTCCAAATTAGAAATTGTGAGGTAGAGTGCTACAAGTGTGAATCAATTGTATAAACCAATTATATTCTGAAAATGGTTAATCAGGATACAAAAGAAATAAATTAATGACAACTATGCTCGGGATGGCAAAGGTATAATTCGGGATGGACAGTTATATCCTCGGGATGGAACTGTTGGCAGATTCAAGGAATATGGATATAAAGTAATGAAACACAAAGAACAACACTCGATCTACGAGGAAAGCCCTTGATCAATTGTAGATCGTCGACATAAAACCTCGGAGGAGACTAGGCCCCCTGCCTTGTTTGTTTAATATTAACATGGTAAAAAGAATTACAACTTTGGATGAATGAGTGGACGAGTGTTCTAAGATTACAATGATTGTGTGTGTATTCTAAGTAGCTAAGTGTGAGTGTATAGCTCTAGTAGTAGCAATGTGTCCTATACTCGTCCATCATTCCCATTTATATAATACAAGGAAGTAAATAAAGAATCCCGTAAGATCCGCCATGTAGTTAAGCTCCTTCAATGTTGGTAGAGACTGTTTCGGGTGAACGTTAAGTGAGTTTCAACAGAATATAGTCGTTGGATGGCAGTTTCACCTTTATTCGCCTATATTAAATGCAAGACGGTTACGGGTTTGACCTCCTCTTCGAACTTGATCTTGGCTTGCAAGCATGTCTTCTTTATTGTTGATAGTCTTTGACTGACGGTTGACTAATAGACGTTGGGGAATAGCTGTGAGTCCATATCATGCCTGCATTTATATCATGTAAACATAAATTGTTAGTCTATCTTCAAGATGTGCACATGTTAAAGTATAGTTACATCCCGAAGTCTGTCAGATCCTTCAGTATCCTGAGGATGCTATATTGGGGATATGAGGTAAAATCATTATGAGGATTTCACCCTCAACAATGGTTGATAAGATTGAGATAGGTTTGTGGAAGAGAGTTTGATGTTGATAAGGTGACTTAGGAGTGTAAGAGTACTGCTGAAAAATCAGAGGAGGAAGACATGGTGACCGAGAAGAAAAAAAATTCAGAAGAGGAAGAAGGCGGTGGAAGGGTGTGGAGAGGATCTTAGTTGATACCGTGAGATAATATGAGAACTTGATGATTGTATGGCTCATAATATGCCTATAAATATACAAGAAGATAACAACAAACAAGGAGAGAATATCTCCTATTTAAGACTACGAGTTACACTATTGATGATGTATTGTAAAATACATCTATTTTCCGGTGTAAAATTTGTATACTTTTTGAGTCGTTTAGATAGTGTTTTTATTAGTTTTAAGCTTGTACCAGTCTATTTTATTTAGTATAGGTTTTTATAGATTTTTATTAGTTTTGGGTCTTTTTTAGTGTTTATCTATTTTATTTTATATTTTGTAGGTGTTCATGAACGTTGGAACGTAAACGAGCAACTTTGGTCAAGTCAAGAACACCCGAGTCGAAAGCACGGAGTAATAATAATAATAATAATATCTTTAATAATGATAATATAATAAATAAATAAATAAAAACAATCGTGACTTTCATGCTGTGTTCCAGAGATTCATTAAAGGAAAGAAGAGAAAGGAAGTTGAATTAGGAGAGAAAAGAAAGGAAAAGATATGATTTTATTTCGTGTTCCCGAGTTTAATAGAAAGGAAAGGAAAAGAGGGGAAATTAAAATTTTATGTGTTCCCGAGTTGGAAGGAAAAGAAGAGAAAGTTGTTATTGTACTACTATACCCTTCGTTCATTTCCTTTCCTGAGCACATAGAAAGAAGCAAAAAGAGATCACTCCATGTTCTTGGTTTTTGACTTCCATATCAAAATAAAAAAAAAAAGATATATCAATCATAGATTTAAACTATCACAATCATACCTATTACATCAATTTTGTCTAATTATTATCTAAATTAATAATATTCAGAGCCACTTATGGACTAAAGAGTACAGAGTAACTTATCCGGAACTTGGATTTGTGAGATATCACATCAATGGGAGAGGAAGAATGTAAATGATACAATGCTAAAAGTTAGATACGAAACTGAAATTTTTTGTCTTATGTAAGTCAAATACCGATGAGGGCTAGGTCATCATGTTGTTATTTTGCACATGTTTCAGACATGTTTTAGGCCAGTTCAGAAATGGTTTTTTTTTTTGAACGACCAACAAAATTTATTAACCATCAAGCGCTAGCGGGGAACTAGCAAAAACCACCCGTTACAATCGCCCTAGTAGACTATATACAAACAGGCCAAAATCAGCCCAAAAACAAACATAAGATGACCACCAAAACTTGCAGCTGCATATCCCCTAGATTATGACCACAGAGTGTTACCAACCAGCCCAAAACAGACACGAAAACCACCCAAAAACTTGCAGCAGCATACCTCCAAAAGTGTTACCACAGAATGTTACCAAGGTTGAATCCGCGCCACTTCTCCCAGTCCAGATCTGGTTGCTTCGCTCTTGCTTTGACATAAAACAGATCTTATATATTTACTAACATGAATAATCTTATGAATAATCTTACTTCCAGCCATGTTTTTAGCATATAATGAACATAAAACAGATCTTATATATTTACTAACATGTAGGCATACCTATGATTTATATACACTAAATCCTTAACGGGTCAGATTATGTTTTCAATTATTCTTTCGTCATTTTTAAGTTACCTATCACTTAGATGATCTCAAATGGTTAATACTCATGCTAAAAGACACAAATTTCCTGCATATCAGTTAACTCAAAAACAATGCAGCTGAGGAAACATCATCAGCAGCTGAGGTAACATCATCAGAAGCTGAGGTACATCATCAGCAGCTGAGGTAACATCATCAGCAGCTGAGGTATGGTAGTGTAGTAGACCGTTGCACAAATTTCCTGCATATTAGTATGTGTAGCTGAGGATACATCAGCAGCACTACAATGCAGCAACTTCAACCAGCTAGTTTAAGTAACAAACAACCCAAATTGACCAATTTAAAATAAAATTCAACCAAAATTGTTATTTAGATTAGGAAATTGTTACTTAACATTTCACATTCATGCTCACCAATATACCGCCCAAATCTATAACTTAATAAGTTATGGTTTGTAAATATAATATAGTTCTAGTATGAAGCTAAACCTATGTTAAATTTGATTCCAAGATGACTTTATTGTCAACAGTGAGTTAATCTCATATATCTTTTCTTAACAATCATACAAAAATACGAAAATTAATATAAACAAGATAGCTAAAAAACACATATATATTAACAGGACCTTACAATCTTATATCATGTCAATAGGGTGCTGGACAATTGTGTGGCTGGGCGCTTTCACAGATCTTGAAACCAAAGAAGAATGGAGGGGTTTAAACGAGGACCTTAGCAGCTGCGTTGTTCGGGACAGACCTGATTCCTGGCCGTGGTCAGCGAAAAAAGATGGTAGCTTTTCGGTTAAATCAGTTAAGGGGCTAATCAGTTGCGCAGAAGCTAATCAACCTGAGTTTAAATTCAAATGGTCATAAGCAGGTTGGAGGTAACAAGTCGAGGAAGAAAATCATTCACGGGGTATTATGGTGACTTGCTGGATCATTTGGCGAGCCAGAAACGACATAAGGTTCAATGGAAAGCGGATTAAACCTACGGAGGCAGCGGCAGAGGTTAAAATGTTATCGTTTTTTTGGTTTAAAAATTGATCTTGTCAGGAACACCTAAAATGGAAGGATTGGTCTAAGTTTCCATTGTATATGCTGTAATCGTTTGGCCGCGGCCTCGGCTTGAGGCTGTGCGCTCGTGTTTTATGAAAGTAAATTTCAAAAAAAAAAAAATGAATGTATTCATATCACTCACTAGAAAACATAACTAAAACAGTTTATGTCTACCTAAGACCATTAGTATGGGAGGAGGCCCATCATCCATGCCTTGCCTCCACCTCAGCTGCCACGTCAGCATGGGGTAGGACAATCATGGGATGATGGTCCAAGGGTGTGGGGAGGCCCATCATCCTTTAATGCATTTTCTTTTTTTTTTGTTTTTTTATTTAAATAATATTATAACATTAAAATTAAATAAAAAAGTTAATATTCTAATATTAATATTAAAATGTTAATATTACATTAAAATCATTACAAATAATTAAAAAAAAAAACACTACTAAAATTAAAATTAACCTATTCGACGTAAAAATTAAAAAAAATAATCTACTCTTGTCCGTTGTTCCAAATATATTCTACCAAGTCCGCTTGAAGATTATCATGGATAAACTCGTTATGTAACGAGAACTCGTTCAAATCTTGTTGATGTGGGTTCACAGGCACGGTATTCTCTGGCGGGGCATTCTCGTCATACACAGATGGCGGCGCCTTCGTCTTCTAGTATCATGTTATGCAACAAAATACAAGCATACATACAGTAACGCAATTTTTTAGGGTGAACATACGTGCCGGGTTTGCAAGGATGTGCCATCTTTGTTGTAGAACACCAAATAACCGTTCAATGTCCTTTCTTGCCGCCTCTTGAAACTTGGCAAATTTCTTTCTTTTTTCGTCAAACGGGTGGTGAATACTTTTAACGATCGTCGCGTAAGATGGGTAGATTCCATCAGCAAGGTAATAACCACGTCTATACTCCACCCCCGATACTGTAAACCTGGTATCCGGACCGGTTCCTTTTATGACATCGTCAAAAACCTCCGACTGGTTAATGACATTAATGTCGTTGTTTGAACCAGGAATGCCAAAGAAAGCATGCCAAACCCATAGATCTTGTGAACACACCGCCTCCAAGATTATTGAAGGATGGTCTTGATCCCCTCGTTTGAACATTCCGCGCCATGCAACCGGGCAATTTTTCCAAGGCCAATGGTAGCAATCAATGCTTCCGAGCATTCCTGGAAAACCATGTCGTTGATGGTGAAACTGATACAATTGTTGGACCTCACTGGAGTTTGGTTTTCGTAAATATTTCTTGCTGTAAAGCTTCACCACAAACTTGTTAAACTTGTACAAACATTCTCGTGCAGTTCTTTCCGACATCTTTAGATACTCATCCCAGGCATCCGCCGTAGTCCCGTACGCTAGTTGCCGAATTGCCGCTGTGCATTTTTGTAGGGTGGTGAACCCCCTTTTGTTTCTAGCATCGTAACGTAAGGTAAAAAAGGGGTCAAAGTTCGCCATATCATCAGCTATACGTAAGAACAACCTTCTACTCATTCGGAACCTACGCCTAAATAGTTCCGCCGAGTATAAGGGTTCGTCGGCAAAATAATCGGCCACCAATCTATCATGGGCACCTACACATATTTTAAAAAATATAAAGACAATAAATAATATACAATGTCAAAAAAATATAAACACCTACAATGTTCAAAAAAAAAATAAATACGATAAATATAAATAATCTACATTGTCAAAAAAAATATAAACACCTAAAATGTTGAAAAAAAATAAATATGAAAAAATATAAATGTTACCTTCTCGGTCTCTATTTATAGTCGTTCTCCTAGTTCGTGGTTGAGATTCGGCTTCATCTCCTTGCTCAACGGCAATGATCTGTGCCGCTTGCGCCACGATGTTTATAACAAAATTCACGGCTTCGTTTGTAGAAGATGAACCCGAAGAAGACGAAGACACGAAGAAGAAGATGATAACGACATGGTTTAGATTATTAATAAATATTGGTTGGTATTTATAAATGGTTTGAGTGTTTGAGAGAGGTTTTTTAAAGATTGTATAGAAGTTGTGTGATTTTTGGTGTTTAAAATGGTTGGTATTTATAAATGGTTTAAATAGTATATTGATTTTTTTTTTTGTTTTTTTTAAAAACGGTCGATTCCAACGGTCAAAAACCATTCCCAACGTTCACATGAGGCCCGGCAGAGGAGGCTTGGGCATGCCGGGCATGCCGGTGCCGGCCCAGGGGGGCGGTGTTGCCCGGGGCGGCATCCGGCAGCCGGCCCATGCCGGCCTGTGCTTTTTGTCCATACCGAGTGGTCTAAGGATTATAAATATAACTGAACATAATGGTAACACAAACCATACCGGAGTAAACCACTGTAAAAGAAGTCGAAGAGTAAACAGAAAAACTGGAGTAAACCACGAGGAAGTAAAAGTAGAGACAAACAACAAGCTGGTATATATGAAAAGCAATCATAATATATATGAAAAGCAAAATGAAGCATCAGCAATCATACATATTTCAGCAATTCAAAACATAAATCATCGTATATATGAAAAGAAAAATTGAAAATTGGAGGTCTTTATAGAGTGGATATGTAAAACAATTAAACACAAGTATGCAACACAACGTAAAGAAGGATTAGCAAGACATTCATTTTTATGAAAAAATCATACCTGGAAGATGAAGACAGGTTGATTCGATTAACAGGTTATATGTGTGGAAGGTAGGAGATGAATATATTGTGGGATTGAGGGATAATGACCGAGAGATATAAGGAAGGTGGGTTCAATTTGGCGGGGTGGGTAGAGATATACCCGCCATTGTTGTTGATGATGAGGGTAAAAGGGTAATTGAAATGGAAACATGATTTTTATCTCTTCCATTCTCTCCCAATCCTTCCAATTTGGAAGGAAACATATGAAGGATAAAAACTCCCAACTTTCCGTCCTCTTCTCTTCCATTCTCTCCTCAAATAAAACTCTGGAACACCAATTTTCCTAACTTCCTTCCAATTCCTTTCCTTTCTTTCCTTTATTTAATCTCTGTGTCAAAGTCACGGCCCAAAGCAAATAGGGTTTAAGTTGGAGGAACATAAATCGTGGAGAACAACAGCGGCAAATATTATTTTTTTTAGAAGCAGCCGCAAATAAATTGGAAGTTGGACAACAGGAGCCGAAGGATTAAGTTTGGAAAAAAACATTAAGTAGCGACGGAGCAAGAGGAAAACAGAAGGAGGCAAGGTCAACGGTTGAAGCATAGGTGCAAGCACGGGTCGGTTCTAATTCAATTATTTATTTTTTATCTATTCAAACCTGTTGTGAACACCATGAATGTGTTTAGTTTTTATTGTTTTGATTTTATCATGACTTTTAGAGGCTAAATCTCTTTACTACCTAGGCGATGATGAATACGCTTGTTTGATTTATTTTCTTTTGGTTTTGGAACTTTAGGTTGTGGGTGAATTTTAAAGTAAAGAACTCTTTATTTTCTGGTTTGAAGTATATGCATATTTAGTTTTATTTAAATAACTTTTATAAACTCCACTTGCGTTTTTGTGAATGTCTTTCATGTATGAATGCGGGTTAGGTTGCGGACTGGGTGTTAGCAACTAGTTTATGGTTAATTTCTGCAGGTTATCCATAGGAGTTGTAATTGTTAATTAGGTAATTCTAAGTGTTCTACCAATTCTCAATAGCTTAAAGGTGCGAGATTGTTGGTCTGTCTAGGGTGTTAAATTGCTAGATCTAGAGGCTTTGTGAGAAGATCTTCCTAGTTTCCCTAGCATTCCTTGTAGGCCAAGTCTTATTAGAAATATTGTAGTTACCCCTTGCACTTTCGGGTGTATTGTGACTTTCGCGCTGTGAGGTAGACTGTCTAGCGGGTACTTTAAGATTCGAGTAGGTAAGCCTGTGAGGGTAACCTCTCAGCCGGTGGTTTAACAGCACAACAGTATTCTAGGGTTTCCCCTTGAGAAGGGTCAAGGGTGTCTAGTTTATTCTTGATGTTTAGTATTTTTAGATCCCGGTTCCACACCAGTTCCATAGCCATAAGAAGCTCATAATTCATGTGTAGGATTCTAGCCTAGGTAGTGCCTTCCCATCATCTGATCCGAATTCCAGTCTCCAGCTTGTGTTTTTAAGTATTTTAGTTTTATTTTATTTATTTGCATTGGATTTGTTAGAAAACTCCCTTTAAGCAACAAAACATTATTAAGTCAGTATTTAGGATAAGTAATCGAGTCTAGTTTACGTTTTCCAGTAGAGTCTCGTGGGTTCGATACTCGGACTTACTTTAGTTGTACTGCACTGACCGGTACACTTGCGGGTTGTGTGGTTTAGGTTTAGAGAGTCTTAGTTTATAAATGTAAAACTTAGAGTGTCTAGTTTAGGTTAATTTAGTTAGTTTTTATTAAACCACTTTTAGCACACCAAGTTTTTGGCGCCGTTGCCGGGGACTCTTGGCGATTGCGTTAATTAGCTTCGATTGAACTTATCTGAAATATCTGTGCTATTTGTTATTTTTATTTTATATCTCTTTTATTTTATTTTGAGTCTAAGCTTGAGGTTAGTGCTTCTTCCCCGAGTTTATCTAATTCTGAGTTTACCATCCCATTTAGATCACATAGTCCATCACCTACCCATCCCCAAATGGCCGAACATCGCATTGTCCAGCAACAATCCACCCAAGGTTTTACGGGAGTTAACTCCCCTATTACCGCCCCTACCATCAACAATGAGGGGTCCTGGCAGATACCCTCTTACATCATGACGGCCATTGCTAGCAATTGTCAATTCCACGGCCGTGATGATGAGGATGCCCCAGCCCACATTGCTCGCCTGACTCGCATCCTAGCCACTTTTAGGCTACAGGGTGCCACAGAGGATGCCAAGTTTCTCCGTTTGTTCCCTTTTTCCCTTGCTAGTCGAGCTGCCACTTGGCTTGACTCTCACCCTACTGACACTTTCACTACTTGGGATGCCCTTAAACAAGCCTTTCTGAATAAATACTTTCCACCTAGCAAGGCTTCCCGACTTCGCGATCAAATCCATTCATTCCGAATGGAACCTGTGAGCCATATTATCTTGCATGGGAGCGGTTCCAAAACCTGCTTAGCAAGTGCTCCCAGCATGGTCTGACTGATTGGGCCCTTGTAGAGAAATTCTACAATGGCTTAACTTATGAGGCAAAGTACTGTTTTGATACTTCTGCAGGCGGCCACCTGATGAGTAAGAAAACAACGGCCGAATGCAATGACCTATTTGAAAGTTTTGCCCAGGCAGACCATGAGCAGCGAGACTTACTTAGGAATTCTACTCTTGTACCTAGTACTACATCACCCGCATGAGGTGGTCACCAAGTTACATTGGATGCTAGTGTGGCTGCTGCTTTAGACGCACTGACTAGGGAAGTGAAGGAATTGAAAATGAAATCTGAAAAGTGTGAGATGTGCAAGGGTGAGCATGTTACTTCTGAATGCCCCTTGATTCACCAGGAAGGGCAGGTAGATTTTGTAGGAGGTCAGTACCGGGGGGAGAATAACTTTTATAGAAATTCAGGTGGGGATAGTGGGAATGGTTTGGGTAAAATAGAAGAGCTTTTAACCCAGCTGGTGGCTAAAGACGCCAACACACAGAAAACTCTAGCAGAACATGACATCTTGTTGAAAAATCACCACTCTGCATTCTTAGATCTTCATCGTACCGTTGGTGATATTGTTAGGCGGTTGGATTCTATGGCTCCAGGCCAGTTTTCGGGTAGTGCTCAGGCAAACCCGAATGCCTACGTTAAGGCAATCACCACGCGTAGTGGTAGGATGTTAGAGAGTCCTAGAGCACCAGTTGAGGAGGAGGAAGAACCGGTGATTAGAGAGATAGAGTTAGAGGCTCCTAGTAGGGTGCAATCTAGGCTAGGCCCAGTAAGTACAGCACCGAACAGTGAGTCTCAGGTTGAGAAGCCAGTAGTTAGGCCACAGAATGTTAGGCCGAGTCCTGAGATTGATCCTGCCCATGTTCCTTACCCTGCCCGCATTAGGAATCAAAAGTATTGTAAGGAATATGGCCACTTCCTAGACATATTTAAGCAACTTAAGATCAATCTCCCGCTCATCGAGGCTCTCCAGCATATGCCTAAATATGCGAAGTTCCTAAAAGACATTCTGACACGGAAGGATAAATTGGGAGAGTTGTCGACTGTTCCACTTACTGCTGATTGTTCTGCGGTGGTTCTAAATAAGCTACCGGAGAAATTGACAGACCCGGGCATTTTCACAATCCCGTGTTTATTTGGTAGCGATGTTCAGCACCACGCGTTGGCCGACCTAGGCGCTAGCATCAATTTGATGCCTTATTCTTTGTATGAGAAGCTAGGCTTGGGTGAACTTACCCCAACGCGCATGACACTGACGTTAGCAGATAAGTCTGTTAAATATCCACAGGGCATCGTAGAGAACTTGCTTGTTAAGGTAGATAAATTTGTGTTCCCCGTGGATTTTGTGGTCCTTGACATGGAAGTTGACGATAGAGTTCCACTTATTTTGGGACGCCCCTTTTTATGTACCGCAAAGGCATTGATTGATGTCTTTGACGGTAGGATCACACTTCGGGCGGGGGATGAAACCATCATCTTTGATGTATCAAAGTCTAGACCTAAGCTGAGTGAGAGGTGTAAGAATGTCTTATGTGTTAATGATTCCTTAGGAGTGCCGCCATTAGAGAAGAATGAGGAAGATAGGTCTAGGTCTGAGGATGTGGTAAAACCTAAGTGTGGGGATGGTTCGTTGATATGTAAGTTTCACTACAAATCCCCAATGCATCCGGGTTTTAGGGCGAGTAAGAAAAGGTTTGATGAGCTAGAGAAGCCAAGAGGTTGTAGGATGAGCTTGTATGTAGGAGCCCAATTTGTTAGTTTCGGGGGTGATGTGGATCTTAAGGATCCCCCGTAGGTTTTGAGGAGTGTAGGATAGTTCATAGGGTGAGTCCTAAGTGTAGACTTTGTATTAGTTGCGATTGGTTCGTCCTTCGGTAGTGGTTCATAGGTTTTTATCTTTCTATTTTATTTTTGTTTTTGTGTCTTTGAGTCTGTTTGCAGGTTTGCGTGTTTGCTTAGGTAGAGGAAATTTCACTATGAGCGGATCCCATGTATTTATCTTTATATATATATTTTTATGAGTTGGAGTTTTGGTAAAGGTTTGGGTAATAAAAGAGAATTTTTCTTAAAAAAAATTATTAACTTTCTGTGAAAAAAGACTTTTCACGTAACGTGAGGAGTCTGGGCTGACCTGTTCGCCTCATGCGACCAGCTATTACCCCGGAAAGTTATATTTTTTTTTCGCTTGCAACGCGTGTTGTGATCACCAGTGTCCTTCACGTTGAGCGAGAACCAGATTTTTTTTCTTTCTACCCATTTGGTTCTACACCATTCATCGCCATTTTGCCAAACAGGTACATCTTCTTGTTTGTTGTTATATTATGAGTCTAAGTTAGTAGTTTGAGTCGTTTTATTTTTGTGTTGTTCGGTATTATGCTCGGTTTTTGTGTTTGCTTTGTCTTGTGCAGGTTTGGATTGTACCGCCCGTACTCAATCTCCATTCGGGTGATTTCAGAGTTGTTCATTATGTCGAAGCAACCCGAGAGTATACCTTGTGTTAGAGCCGATCGCGAATGAAATGCTATACGATCGAGCTGGATTGGACTAGAGTTTTGGAGCTTACACAACAAAAAATTAACCAGCTAAGTCTTTTCCAATTTGTCCTTGTCTTTTTAGTTTTGTATTCGGAATATATTTATTTATTTATTTATTTATTTTGTTTTGAGTCGTTTTCTATTCCTACATTGAGGGCAATGTAGAGTTTAAGTGTGGGGATGGGAAACTGTCGTTTGAGTCAAAAAAAAAAATTTAAAAAAATCAAAAAATGAGAAAAAATGTCCCTGATTTTGAAGTTTGCATTATAAAATATGGGAAATGATAGATAAAATCAAGTGTCTGGTTTTCAAATATTATATGTATTAGAAGAATAAATAATTAAAAGCGTGTTGACTTGGGATGTATGGGTAGGCCCAGCCGGTAGAAAAGTTTCATTTGAGCTAATACACCTAAATATATTAGGATACCTTGTGGGTTCTCATCTAGAAAAAATGGAGAGACCGAAACCGCCAAAAATAGTATAAGGAGCACCGTTATAAGTTTAAAACCATTAGAATTTCTAATCACCTTAAAAAAAAGAGCTGGATATAAAATAAGGGCAAGGCCAATGGTGTCGTTTCTAGGGATAGTGACTCCGGACTCAACTCCCTCTAGGATTGTCTGAAAATAAATATCTAATAAAAAAAGCTCATGAATTAAATAGAAATCAAAGCAAAAATGCTGAAGCTTAAGGTATCTGGCCACTGGGATAGCGACTTGGATTGGTCACACCCTCTGAGTTAAGTATGCTGAGATGAAAGAAAAAAAAAACAAATGATTTTAAATTCTCTCGGTTTTCCACATAAAACGGTTAGAAATCGTCAATTGGTTGTTCCTATTGTTTCATAACCTATATTGAGAAGATGAAATTTCACCTCTACTATCAATAGGTACCCAGGGTGTTCAAGGATCTTTATTTTGGGGACGTATATAAGAGGAAACCCCCCCCCCCCCCCCTAATTCTGTTGGCGATAATAAGCAAGCTTACAACAATTGAAAATAGGCAACTTTATTATCACAATACACATTTACCAGAAGAAGTTGAAAACATGTATCTCTTTTAACAAATTTAGAACCCAAAACACAAGTGAAACTATAAAATCACATTTTAACACCCTTCTAAATCTTGGAGTTGAACAGACCAAAATAAATATTTCTTGAAACCCTTCATTTTTTATATAGACAATGTAGAGGTATGGTAGTAAATATATAACCGGCCCGGCCCATTAGGTTTGAAGCCTAGTAAACATATAACTGGGCTGACCCATTAGGTTTGAAGCCCTATTTAAAGGGGGTTAACCCCTCATTTAGGGCATGCCTCATAGAGAGCCGCCACCTCCACTCTCACAAAAGAGACAGATCTAATCAAGAGGAAGAAGAGAAACAATGTGTGATTCTCAATATCTGGTCGAAGACGATTTAGGCTCTCAACATTAGATTCGTGGCCCTTGTAATCATTGTAAGTCATATGAATATCAATGAAAATCTCTTCGTTTCTCTTATATTTTGAGTATGTTTGATTCGTGTTTCTTCAGACAAAATTGCATGTTTTCTAGAAAACCTAAAATCACAAGTTCAATAAAAAAAAAATATTTAGCTCCAAGATAAGAAGGTAAAAAAACAAAGTTTAGCTCCGCAAGAAGGCAAAACTAGAGAATTAGGACAAAAGAACACTTTAAATTCATATGTTGATACGCATCCCTAGGAAGTTTTCTTTTACCATGACAAAAAGATCTAAATTTTAACAAGATATGACAAATATAAAATGAAAGATGACATCAATACAATCAAACGAACCAAGGCAATAGGATTTCTATAGACAAAGTCCCAACTCAGACAATCTAAGCATTTTGAAGAACAAGAAGACGAGAATGGCTAGCTCTTAGACGAGTACCGAACATAGACAAGACCAGATGAGACAAGTGCAGCTCGCAAAGAAACAATACAAACACATAACGGAATTACACCATTAGTGTGACAAAGAAATGAATAAAGACAAGTGAAAACGATCACTAGGATAAGACAGATGGTTCTCGAATATTAGAAAACCTAAACAAACAATGTCGTGAATAGCAAAGTCAAAAACATCAAAAACATTTTGTGGGTATTCAAGAGTCGAAGCTTGGTCTTGATTCTTATTTCCTTTTTAGTAGTTTGTGGGGTCGTTCGGTATTCTGTCATGAGCAGGTTCCTTCCGAAGGTAGATCGGGGGGGGGATCATTAGTCTTTGGGATCCGATGGTGTATCAGGTGGAACAAGTTGTAAAAAATAGGTCTTAGCTGGTGACGGTTGGTTCTTTGGTGGCAACAGGGGACTTAATCAACGTGGTTAATGTTTACGCGCCAAACGACGTTGTGAGAAGGAGAATTCTGTGGGAGGAATTGATTAGTGTCCGGGGCTCGTTTCCGGGTATGTGGGTTTTTTTGGGTGACTACAACGAAGTTAGGTGTCAAGAGGAACGAAGAAACTCGGAGTTTGTACAATCTAGTGCGGACTCCTTTAATGATTTTGTTCGCAGAGCCGGGTTACTTGAACACAATATGGGGGGTGACAAGTTTACGTATATCTCAGACAACGGTGTAAAATTAAGTAAGCTGGATAGGTATCTTGTGTGCGCTGAATTTATGTCTAAATGGCCGGACTCTTCTGTCACAGCTTTGTCTCGTTTATGGTCGGACCATTGCCCTATTGTGTTATCAGCAGTGGCATCTGACTTCGGCCATATCCCTTTCAAGTTTTTCAACTATTGGTTAGATCTTCCGGGTTTCTTTGATTATGTAGCTGGGTTGTGCTCTGGTTTTTCGTTTGATGGTCCAGCCGGGTTAGCGATTATTACAAAATTAAAGTTTATTAAAAACAAGTTAAAGGTTTGGGTGGGGGCTGAAAGAAACAGGTTGGAAGCTGATTATAAGCGGCGGTTGGACGAGAACAGGAAACTTGAATTGGTGGCGGAATCCAGAAACCTCTATGAATTTGAGCTGAATATCAGGAGTGAAAATAAGGCGGCTATTCTAGATTTCGAGCGTCGAAGTAGAAATGAACTGAAACAAAAATCTCGGGTGCATTGGGCGATCGAAGGGGATGAAAACTCCAGTTTTTTCCATGGAATTTTGGGGGCTAATTTGTCAAGTAATCGGATAAATGGTTTATTGGTGGATGGTGAGTGGATCACGAACCCGATTTTTATTAAGGATAGAGCTTATGCTTTTTTTGAAAACCAATTCCATGAACCGTTGGGTGTGAGGCCGTCTGTTGTTTGTCCTAACCTGAAGCGGTTATCTGACAGTGATGCTGATTTATTGGTGCATCCGTTTACTTTGATGGAAATTAAGGAGGCCGTGTGGTCGTGCGACGGGGATAGAGCGCCCGGTCCTGACGGGTTCAACTTCAAATTTCTGAAGCGTTTCTGGAGCGGTTTTGAAAGCGATTTCGTGAGATTCTTTAATGAATTCTATGATGGTGCAGATTTAGGCCCCGGCCCTGCCTCGTCTTTTATCGCTCTAATTCCAAAGAAGAAAGATCTGGTTGGTTTCCAAGACTATCGGCCGATAAGTCTAATCGGGTGTGTCAACAAGGTGGTGTCCAAGTTGTTGATGGCTAGACTGAAGCGTGTCATTGGGAAGGTTATTTCTCCAGAGCAGTCCGCCTTTTTAGCCGGGAGAAATATTACGGATGGCCCTCTCATGCTCAATGAATTAATTGGTTATATGAAGCGCCTTAGGAGGCAAGGTTTGATATTCAAAGTCGACATTGAGAAGGCTTATGACTCACTTAATTGGGGCTTCTTGTATTCTATTATGGCGCAAATGAATTTTCCGCCTAGATGGTGCAATTGGATAAGGAATATCGTCTCTTCAGCCCGCGCGTCTGTCCTGATCAATGGTTCGCCTACACATGAATTCGGGTGCTCGCGAGGCCTTCGACAAGGTGACCCGATCTCCCCGTTCCTTTTTGTGATCACTATGGAGGCTTTGTCCTGTATTATGAGACGTGCTTGTGATGCGGGGTTATTTAGAGGTCTGCGGTGTGGGGTAGACGGTATGCCTTTATCTCATTTCCTATACGCAGATGACGTGATTTTTCTTGGTGAATGGTCGGTGTCGAATGCTTTGAATTTAAAACGGATCATGAGGTGCTTCTACCTTGCGTCGGGTCTCAAGGTTAACTTGGGGAAGAGTAGGGTATTCGGCATAGGTGTGGATGACCAAGAAGTTCAACACATGGCTGGTGTTTTAAACTGTCACCCGGGTTCATTTCCCTTTAAGTATTTAGGCTTACAAGTTGGCGCCAATATGAACCTTAGTAGGCATTGGAAACCGGCGGTTGATGCGTTTCGTAACAAATTGACTATATGGAAAGCAAAATCCCTCTCTTTTGGTGGTCGAGTTACACTCCTTAAGTCGGTATTAAACGCCATCCCAACGTACTACTTTTCCTTGTTTAAAGCTCCGTTGAATGTTTTGGATGAATTGGATAAATTGAGAAGGGTGTTTTTTTGGTGCGGGTCCGAAGAAAAGGCGAAAACTAATTGGGTGCAATGGCAAAAGGTTATGGCTCCGGTAGAATATGGTGGTCTCGGTTTTGGCTCGCTCCAAGATGCTAATTTGGCGATGATGGCGAAGTGGTGATGGAGAATTAAAGTTGATTCTAATGCGCTTTGGAGAAAGGTTATTTGGGCGATTCACGATTCGGATAGGAGTTGGTCTCCCATTCCGGCTAAACTTAGTTTGTCGGGGCCGTGGAAACAGGTGTCGAATGTGGCGCAAATTGTCAAACGGGCTGGGGTGGACTTGGGTTGGGCCATAAAAGGGGTTCTTGGGAATGGGTTGGGTATCCTATTCTGGATTGACCGCTAGTTTGGAGACGCGCCTCTGGCAGTTTCTTTTCCAGCTTTATTCGCTCTCGAGAAGAATAAACACGGATGTGTTGCGGATCGGGTCAGTAATAACGGGTTGGGTTGGGCTTGGGAATGGAAACGGGGGGTCTTGGGTGGGGCTGAAATATATGAATTGACGGATTTTCTGCTCCGGGTTCCTGTCCCGACTCTGCTGAATTCAGCAGATGATTGGGTTTGGGATTCGGGGTCCTTTGGCTCTTTCACCGTGAGGGATTTAAAGCAGAGTCTTCAACAGCACCGGTTCGTATGCGCAACTTTTGTTATGGATTGGAACTCGTGGGTTCCTAAGAAGGTGTCGATCTTAGCTTGGAGGGCTGTACAGGAGCGGATCCCTACGCGCGCTGCTCTTATTCGCAGGAACATTAACATTGGCCCGGACAGGTGTCCGTTTTGTGGGGATTTTTCAGAAACCGTGGACCATCTCTTCATCTCCTGTAGCCTAGCTCAGACAATTTGGAGTCTTGTATCTCAATGGTGTAATGTGGGTGCGATATATGCGTTCCAGTTTAAAGATATTCTTAATCTGCACTCCTTTATTCGCTGCTCACTTGACAAGAGGAAAGCCTTCTACGCTGTTTGTTTGACGACTGTTTGGGTTCTTTGGAAGCGTAGGAATGAAGCGGTGTTTGAACAAAAGGCGTGTTCTATTAAGGAAGTGTTGGGGGACATAAAGGCTTTAAGCTATCTGTGGGTGAGATCAAGGGCTAAGAAGCTCTCCCTTGATTGGAATGCATGGTGCAGGTTCGATCTTCACAGCATTGGTTGGTAGTATTCTTTGTTTGTTGGTCTGTTGGTAGTGTTACTTTTCCTTTTTTTTGTGGTAATCTTTGGTGTTTGTATTGGTGTATCCGCTAGTTCCCCGCTAGCATTTCTTTGGTGGAATAAAATTTGTTGATCGTTCAAAAAAACTTAAAACCATACACGTAACAATCAGAAAACACGATTCTAAATCTTAAATGAATGATACAATCTGTACACAGTATTAGAAATATGATATATTTGTTGACATATAAAATCACATGACAATTAAGAATTGAGAACTAAGTCTAAAAATAATACTTGTTACTAACTTAAAACATGATGCCTACATGTCAATTTTTAATCCTTCCTACGCTTCTCACACAAAACAATATTCCTACCGGAACCCTACTCTATATATATATATATATATATATATATATATATATATATATATATATATATATATATATATATATATATATATATATAATTACCAAATGTTTCCAATAGTAACTTCTTTGTCTTTTAGTGCTTTGTCTTTTAGTGAAAACGTTTTTTTTTTTCCTTTTTTTGTCTTCTACTTCTTTGTTTCTTATCTCTTTATTTTGTTTACCGGTTGCCTGATGATTTGCTTATCGTAAGGTCAGAACGTGCAGGGTGAGAAGCATGAAAGTGCTTTCGTCTGCTGTTGTGTTTCGCCAATAGTGGTAGAAACGGTGCGTCGACGGCTGTAGATTGACAATAAATCGGTGATGACGACGCCTAAGTTGATCGATGACGATGGTATGTAGTGGTTATAGGCTTATCAAGCCGCGAGAAAGCGTTTTTTTTTTTGTCGGGGTTGAGTTTTTTTGTTGGAGAACGGTGGTGATTGACACGTCTCGGCGCGTAGCCCGGGGTAAAAATCTAGTTTTGCTTGTAAAAAGCTTTTACACCTTGAAAAACACATAAACTTGTAGAAAACATAAAGACTAATTTGAATCAACCATATCCTTCTGCAATTTCCCCACAATACTAAATCATAAGATTCTAGGCAAATGTGATAAAACAAGAATCGCACGCTTCTACACCAGTAAAAAAACTTACTACCTAACATCTAATGGAACACAAAATCACATGATATGCAAGCGGAAAAAATATCTCACACGCGAAAAAAATATCAAGTTTCTGAGTTGACAAACAGTGGCGAAGCTTGAAGATTACATCGGCGGGGGCTAGACTCAAATTTTTCCGATCGGTAGGGGCCAAAATATCAAATCAGTGGGGGCCGGACTCAACCCACACTTAATTTACATACGGAAAACGCAAATTTTCACCACTGTGCCAAAAAACGGAAGGGGCCGGGGCACCCCCTGGCCCCAATGATGCTTCGTCCCTGTTGACAAAAATGACCCGGCCTACTTTCTACCTTTCACAATAAGGCCACCATACTTTCTAACTTGTGTTTAACACTTAAATTTTTGACATGCAACCAATTCATTTAATGTAATTTTTGTTTGAAAACGAGTCGAATCTATTATAAATATTTTTCTTTTTATGCACGTTTTGAGTTTGGCTACGTTCAGTATAGATTTGAGTTTTTCTACACTTTTTTTTTGTTTGGAAACGAATCAGGTCAATTATAAAATTTTATTTTATGTACCTTTTAGTTTGGCTACGTGTTTGACGTACATTTTATTATGAAACAATCGGGTCAAATGTAATATGTTTTTGTTGGATGGCATAAATTTGACTTTCTACGTGTTTTGACGTTAGTGTCGTTCAGTAACGAGCCGCATCGGGTTGGTTCGATTGTAGTCTATAGTTTATCACGCTGTATACGACGTCACCACACATGTTTAATTTTATCTCCGTTATTTTGGTTGGAAACAAGTCGGGTCAAATTTAATATATTTTCATTCAACGGTATGAATTAAGATCAAATTTAACCAAGCCATAGTGGTGGAGTGGTGGAGTGGCTTTTGTTTCACCTATGTGATCAAAGGTTCGATTCCCACTTCCAACATTTACGGTTTGGTATCCGGGTGAAGATCGAATACGGGTGGCGCTAGTTCGAATCTGACGGGCGGCGAGGTTTTACCGAGTTCTATAACACTGTCGTGCGTGGGACTCGGGTTTCCGCGCATCGGGAGAAGGCGAGGGCTGCTGGAGGTCGAATAGTAGATTCTTGGGCACGGTGCCCCGTAAGGGCGGTTGCCACACAATTGTTCGCAGATAAAAAAAAGTAGGGGAAATGGAATTTAATAATCCCAACTTTGGGGGGTTGGAAGGCAACAGTCCCAACTTGAAAATTGTAACACAGCAGTCCCAACTTGTCAACATTTTTATTCTAATGGTCCCAAACTAACTGAGGTTAAGTTTTTCTGTTAAGTGATGACGTGGACTACCACGTGGCGTCTGACGTGGCCAATTTGTCCCACTTGGCAAAAAACATATGGGCCCACAATGAAAGTGTGTTTTTTTTATTTAAGTTTTTTTTTATCAATATAGATATATATATATATATATATATATATATATATATTATACACATAAAACACACACATATATTCTCTCTAATCTGACAACCCCCCCACCACCACCACAACCATCACCACCAACTACCACCACAACCATCACCACCAACCACCTGCCACCACAACCAACTACCCACCGACCACCACCCTTCTCTCTAATCTGAAAGAGCTGAGAGAGAGAAAGAGCTGAGAGAGAGAGAGAGAGAACGTAGAGAGAGAAAGAGCTGAGAGAGAGAGAGAACGTAGAGAGAGAAAGAGCTAAGAGAGAGAGAACGTAGAGAGAGAAAGAGCTGAGAGAGAGAGAGAGAGAGAGACGGTGTGGTGTCTTCGTCGGTCTTCGTCTTCCTCCTTCGTCTTCCTCTGTCTTCGTCTTCCTCCTCCTCTGTCTTCGTCTTCCTCTGTCTTCGTCTTCCTCCTTCCTCTGTCTTCGTCTTCCTCCTTCCTCTGTCTTCGGGTCTTAACAAGGTGCAATCGATTTGGGGGAAAACCCTAATTTTACAGGTGGTTGGTGGGGATGATTATAATCAAAGGCAGAGGATGATTAGGGTTAGGGTTTCAGAAATTGGAGGGTTTTGGTGGTGTTTGTGGTGGTGGTGGAAGGTGGTTGTGGTGGGGATGATTATGTGTGTTTGAGAAAAGGGTGGGGTAGAAAGAGGGTTTTGGTGGTGTTTGTGGTGGTGGCGGAAAGTGGTTGTGGTGGCGGAAGGTGGTTGACGGTGGTGGCTGGTGGGTGACGGTGGTGGTGGAAGGTGGTTGTGGTGAAGATGATGATGATATATATATGTGTGTATATATAATATGTATATATATATATATATATATATATATATATATATATATATTATATAAAAGTTAATAAAACATTATTTAAAAGATTTTTTAAATATTAAAAGACTTTTTTAATTGAAAAAACAAGTGTCATTGTGGGGTCCACGTTTTTTTTTGACAGATAGACAGATTTTGCCACGTTGGACTGCCACGTAGGATGCCTACGTGGCACTTAACTGAAAAAACTAACTGAGTTAAGTCTGGGACCATTAGAATAAAAATGTTGACAAATTGGGACTGCTGTGTTACAATTTTCAAGTTGTATCCTACGTGGCACTTAACTGGAAAAACTAACTGAGTTAAGTCTGGGACCATTAGAATAAAAATGTTGACAAATTGGGACTGCTGTGTTACAATTTTCAAGTTGGGACTGTTGTCTTCCAACCCCTCAAAATTGGGATTATTAAATTCCATTTCTCCAAAAAAAAAAGTATATAGGTAAATGCGTATAAACGACTTTTGTACCTAAAAAGTCCAGGTTGCATCCGCAATATATGCTACTGTTTCTGACGTGGCTACACATGATTGGACAATAACTCGTCACCAGTTTCAATGATCTGGCAACAAGACATCAACATATATAAACTCAAATAACACATACTCTTTCACTTAACTGATCACTCTCATGAACAAAATGTCGAATTTGCGTCTTAATTCTACTATGAAAGGATGCTCAATATTAATCCTACTAATCGCAGCTACAATGGGTATGTATATCGTTTATTATAACTTTTTATTATTGTTAGTATATATAGTATAGTTTGTGTAAGTCAAATAAAAACATTTTAATTATTTGATATATCTTGTTTAATAAAACAGTTTCGGCCAAGTCCAAAGATGTGACGGAGTTGCAGATCGGCGTCAAGGTAATATAGCAGACTTCGATCTTTTATTATTATTATTATTATTATTATTATTATTATTATTATTATTATTATTATCGATTTCGTTGTTCGTTATGTTTTGGGGAAGTAAGGATTTACAGATTTGCATTTACTATGATTTGCCCGCCTGCCCGTTATCTTGATGTAATTTTCTTTGTCCTGGAATGAAAGTATGTGTAAGATATTAGATACTCTAGTTTTTGCTAATTGGTTACAACTTACAACTAACAATTAGGACAGTGAATTTCTAACGCGTCCTGAAAACTCGACACAAACCTAACACTCAATTCGCGAATTTGGTTTAGTCTAAACGGGTTTGGGTCAGTTTTAGGTTGAACCCCGCGAACCTGTTTAGTTAAATGGGTTGGCGGGTTGACCTTGTTTTTTTTTTTTTTCAAAATAAGTTTTATATCATTAGTTAAGATATTTTATGCCATAATGATAGATTAAAAAGAAATTGTCATAAGATTTTACAATTTAAATATAATTTTTTTTTGTAACTTACAATGAATGTGATGCCTTAGGTTAATGATATTAAGCTGGTGATTTGGTTTAGTATCTTCCTTGTTGATATATTATGGATGTAATGCCTTAGGTTAATTTCATAATGATGCATCATGAGTAGCATACACCTTTTTTTTCTTTTTAATATTCCTGAGTCATGGATCTGCTGCTGTTGTTGGCTTGTTGCAGCATAAGCCAGCGTCTTGCGAGGTGCAAGCACACAAAGGCGATAAAATCGAGGTTCATTATCGGGTGAGAATATACTATCTCAATTTTCATTCATTCTTAGTTTATTTTATATTCCATTTTGTCTTTTCAATTGATCTACATTATGTTAACCGGTCTCTGCTGCCTACAAACTTGGTAGAGAACTCATTATCAGTTCTAGTTCTTGAATCAAAATGTGAATCTCATAAATTTTTAAAACCGGTCGGCTATAAGTAGATAGGATAAGGCATAAACATAAAACACTAGTATATGTACTATTTATTGCAGTATCGTTAAATTTACTAGTTCTTTAGGAATGTTATTTTGCATATGCCTTCTGTGATAGGTTTCATCAATGTGATGATATTAACTTTCACTTTTTTTTACAGGGAAAGCTTACTGATGGCACTGTTTTCGATTCCAGTTTTGAAAGGGGAACCCCGTTTTGAATTTGAGCTTGGCAGCGGTCAAGTGATTAAAGGTATGAGACCTGCTGGCTTCCATTGCTTCTGTCTCAGTTAGTCTGTTCTGTTTTTGTTTGTTTAAAACAGTCAAAACTTAAAACTAAAGATGATACCTACAAAGACAGACAGTATGATCCTACAAAGTAAAACTAACTTACATATGTCAGGTTTTATTGCAAATTTTGGTCAAACATGTTGTAACATTAAAACCTTTTTGTTATACGATAATATCGTTGTATAAAAACTGCGTTTGCTTCTGTTCTGCATCAGTATGAAAAATTATTTGATATCAAACCTATGTATATAAGTTTATCTATCTCAAGTGAATTGTAGTTTAACAAATTCAGTTTGCAGGATGGGACCAAGGGCTGTTGGGAATGTGTGTCGGAGAGAAGCGTAAGCTGAAGATTCCTGCCAAAATGGGCTATGGAGAGCATGGTTCACCACCTAAAATTCCAGGTAAAACATTCTTTTGGTTTTCTAAAAACGAAAAGAGAACAATTTATAAAAATTTATAAAAATTAAAAAGAACCACGTTTGCTCGTTAAATCGTAACACATCGCTTCTTAAAACTTAAATGGAAATGTGTTTGCTTGAGGTTGGGCAAAAATGTAACTGACCTGTGTCAAGGTTGGCAAGGTCGATCCGTTCACATATAATTTGGTCAAATGGGTTAATTAAAATGATTCAGCTTAACGAGCCAGGAATCCAGGATCGTTAAATGGATCTAAAGTCATCCATAATATATTGAAATCGATAAAACCTAATGATCTGTTAAGGAAAAAAGGCTCAGGGCCTGTTTGGTTGATTAAGTGCTAAATCATTAAGAGATCTGAATGGTTAAGAGACTTTGAATTATTAAGTGCTGAATGGTTCAGCTATGCACCAAGTCTGAATGGTTCTGCTCTTAACCATTCCATTCAGAGCCTTTTTTTTAGGTTTAAACAAACAACCTGAATGCTGAACTATTTAGAGCTGAATGGTTCAGAGCCTCATTAAGAGGTTACCAAACAGGCCCTTAGGTTCTTATTGTAATAATATAGTTTCTACAATCATAATTAACACGCCAGTTTTTATAGAAAATACAGAAAGTACTAAAAAGGTACTTTCAGGTCGTGTTGAGCTAAACTGACCCGTTTTGACGTGTACCTAAAACTTAAACCGTCTATTTTGAGTCTTGACACCCCTAGCATTCTTGATTTGTTTTGTAGCCTCTTTGGATCTGATGGTTTTCTAAACAAATAATGTTCTGATTACCTACACAGGTGGAGCCACACTTATATTCGACACAGAGCTTATTGCAGTTAATGGAAAAGGAGCGGTTGGAGGAGACGATAACAAAAGCGAGTTATGATCTCAAAGAAGCTTGATAGTAAAAATTTCTAGTAGTTGCGAAAATTGGCTCACTAAAAAGCCGTTTATTACTCTTACTTGTCTCGTTTTCTTGTTACACTTATATTATGAACTTGATATAGAGTTGTGACTAGAATATACACGTCGTCGTTCTTTTGTCAACTATAAAATTTTTAGTTTTTACTAATTGCTTGACTTATCATGTGAAATCTTTGTTAAATCTAGGTTTGTGATATTGCTTAGTTAATCGCATGTTAAGACATTTGGCAAATTATTATTTTCTTTGTGCAAACTTGCATGCTATATAAGATCTATAAAGTAAAAGATCTATTAAGTAAATATAGTAAGTTAATTATGCTATAACATTAGGCTTAACAAGTTAACTTTTTAAACGAAAATTAGTATATATAGTAACCAATATCAACGGTTCTATTTTGATTTTTTAACCCGTACCTGATTCCAACGTTAACACCCGGCTCTACCCGGTTTTTGGTTCCTACCCGGACCCGACCCCAGCCTGGTCTACTGGGTACTACACTATAACCCTTATACTTTGGTCCCGTGCCTTCCCGGTTCCTTGGAAAACTTGTGTCCGATGGTACCCGATTGGGCTTACTGGGTTCCGGGTACACCCAATATCGGTTTTGTGCATCTCTAATTTCAACATTGCCAAGTCAATGAAAGGCCCATGCATTCGGTTTGAAGCCCACTGAAATAAGCTAATCGCAATCCATGACACAAAGATTTGTTGCAGCCCAGTTAATTTAATGTTGAAGCCCATTAGCTCTTTGAAAAATAATTCATGTTCATGCCATGATTGTTGATTGGATGGTTCTGTAAATAAATTGGTGTCCCACATTAATAACATGACAATAAATGTAGTCCGGATTGACATTTTGTTTTCCATTTTAGGTCGTAAACCAACCTTTAATTATTAATTTATTATTCATTGACCAATATTGTTGTAGCCTAGTGGTTGCAATAGAGGTGAGAAGGTTTACCCACTTTGTGGGGTTCCTGCCCTGGGAGGTCACAAGTTCGAATCTCACTCAGAGTAGGGTTATTCTGAAATGAGGGACTGGACCTTAGGGGGGTCCGGGGACCGAACCTGAAGGGTGCGGGGCTTCGTTATAGGTGTGTACCGCTGGCCGTTCAAAAAAAAATTATTATTCATTGAACTCCTTGGTTCATTTATAACACTCTGTTCCAGAGTTCCATTTAAGGGGGGAAGAGAAATGATTGGGAAGAAAGTGGGAAAAAAATATGCTCTAGAGTTTTTTTTGTAGGAGTGAAAGAGAGGGACAATACAAAGGTTTTTGGGGTGGTTTTTAATCTTTCCAATTTGAAGGAAATTGGAGAGAAAGGAAGAGAATGGAGATCCTTTCTCTTCTCCCCCTTAAGTCAATCTCTGGAACACAGCGTAAGTCAACCTCGTTTAATATAATTTTGAAAACAATTTTAATTTGCATGGTAAGTTTGTAAATAATAAAAGAGGAGGGGTAGCCAGCGGGTTGGAGTTGGCTTTTTGGCTGGATATTAGGCGTCGGGAGGGTCGCTTGCTACTAGGTTCCCAACGCTGTTTTCCAAAGAGAACACTAACATCATAGCAGTCCGACCTTGTATGACCGTTATTCATTGACCAATGTTGGTGTAGCCTAGTGGTTGCAATGGAGGTGAGAAGGTTTACCCACTTTGTGGGGTTCCTGTCCTGGGAGGTCAAAAGTTCGACTCCCACTCAGAGTAAGGTTATTCTGAAATGAGGGGCTGGACCTTAGGGGGGCCCGGGGACCGAACCTGAAGGGTGCGGGGCTTCATTATAGGTGTGTACCGCTGGCCGTTCAAAAAAAAAATTATTATTCATTGAACTCCTTGGTTCATTTATAACACTCTGTTCCATTTAAGGAGGAAGAGAAATAATTGGGAAGAAAGTGGGGAAAAAAATATGCTCTAGAGTTTTTTTGTAGGAGTGAAAGAGAGGGACAATACAAAGGTTTTTGGGGTGGTTTTAATCTTTCCAATTTGGAAGAAATTGGAGAGAAAGGAAGAGAAGGGAGATCATTTCTCTTCTCCCCTTTAAGTCAATCTCTATAGAACACAGCGTAAGTCAACCTCGTTTAATATAATTTTGAAAACAATTTTAATTTGCATGGTAAATTGTAAGTAATAAAAGAGGAGTGGTAGCCAACGGGTTGGAGTTGGCTTTTTGGCTGGATATTAGGCGTCGGGAGGGTCGCTTGCTACTAGGTTCCCAACGCTGTTTGCCAAAGGTAACACTAACATCGTAGCAGTCCAACCTTGTATGACCTTTAGTTTCCTTCTCCGCCCCCGATATAATGAAATAGGCGATTATTGATGGGCTGTCATAATGATCAGCAAATGCTGAATGCTAAAGGGATGAGCCACCTTTTCCAGTATGACATGTTCCCTTGCCATAACTGTCGAACTTACATCCTGTTCGACCCCATATTTGACCTGCCCATTTCGCTGGTGTTTTGAAGACATTGTGTTCTTCAGCTTGTAATGCAAAACCTTCTTTATAAAATATCACATGGGATGTCATAACAGGCCAAATCGTCTTATCACAGTCGTTCATTATGGTAATCATTGCGCAATCTGAGAAATTGTCTCCTGTAAATGTTTCACTGTGTTAACCAAGTAAAGAAAAACAACTTATGTATTCAACCAACTGAAGCGACAACTAAATAATGATGTTAATTCGATAATGTACATGAAGAATGTCGTTGTAAGAAAAAGGATGGGCTAGGGCAAGGTGGCTGCTGGTCATTGTGAAAGACGGCAGGGTGGCTGGTGGTTATTGTGGAGACGACAGGAGAAGGTGGAATGGATTGAAGATCGAGGGTGGCTGGTGAAGTGTCTTAAAGAAGGAGACGTACGTTTAGGGTTAGGATTGGAATGGACGGCGTGTTGTAATTTAACGTGTGTGTTTCTGTTAAGATTTTGGATTCGGATAATTCGAAAATCCGTAAAATTTTCAAAATTCACATCCGAATCCGTAATTTCGGATCATCCAAATTTTCGGATATTTCGGATAGGGTTATCGGATATTTCGGATTCGGATTTTTTGAACACTCTAGTCGAACAGGATGTAAGTTCGACAGTTATGGCAAGGGAACATGTCTTACTGGAAAGGATGGCTCATCCTTTCGGTAATTAGCAACTGATGATCATAATGATAGCCCATCAATAATCCTCGATTTCACTATATATCAGGGGCGGAGAACAAAACTAACGGTCATACAAGATTGGAACACTACGATGTTAGTGTTCTCTTTGGCTTTAACGTGCCAATGATTGTTAGACCCGTTAACGGTAAGGGGAATTGGCAAGTTAATGCCAAAGAGAACACTAACATCGTAGTAGTCCAACCTTGTATGACCGTTAGTTTCGTTATCCGCCCCTGATATAGTGAAATCGGCAATCGTTGATGGTCTATCATTATGATCATCAAATGCTCAATACTAAAAGGATGAGCCACCCTTTCCCATATGACATGTTCTCTTGCCATAACTGTCGAACTTACATCATGTTCAACCCCATATTTGACCTGCCCATTTGCTGGTGTTTTGAAGACCCTATGATCTTTAACTCGTAAGGCAAAACCTTCATTATCAGAGTTCACATAGGATGTCATCCAGTGAACGACTCAACCTATTTCACTCGAGTATACAACCAGCTTTTCTGATCTCTCTCTCTCCCCCTCTCTCTCCTCACCCACTCTCTCTCTCTCTCTCTCTTTCCCTCTCTCTCTCACACTCTCTGTCTCTCACCCCC